>JARQOC010000012.1:70652146-70776225 GCA_033576535.1 Allobates femoralis
CATCCCTTGTAGAATGTGAGCCCTTGTGGTCAGGGTCCTCTCCTGTTATCTACTGTTTCCTCACCCATCCATTGTGGACTGTGAGTCCTTGTGATCAGGGTCCTCTCTACTCATCTACTGTCCTCACCCATCCCTTGTAAACTGTGAGCCCTCGCTAGCAGGGTTCTCTCCCCTCTGCACTGTTTTCACCTATCCCTTGTAGACTGTGAGCCTTCGTGGGCAGGGTCCTCTCTCCTCACCTACAGTATCCACACCCATCCCTTGTAGAATGTGAACCCTTGTGGAAAGGGTCCTCTCCTGATATCTACTGTATCCTCACCCATCCATTGCGGACTGTGAGTCCTTGTGGTCAGGGTCCTCTCTCCTCATCTATTGTAGCTTCACCCATCCCTTGTAAACTGTGAGCCCTCGCTAGCAGGGTTCTCTCCCCTCTGCACTGTTTTCACCCATCCCTTGTAGACTGTGAGCCTTCGTGGGCAGGGTCCTATCTCCTCACCTACTGTATCCTCGCCCATCCTTAGTAGACTGTGAGCCATCACGGGCAATGTTTACTCTCCTCTACTACTGTATACTCATCTATTCCTTGTAGACTGTGAGCCCTAGCGGGCAGGGTCCTCTCTCCCACTGTGACTGTGATTTATATTGTTTGTGAATATTGTACTTGTCTCTACTGTCTACCCCTTTCACATATAAGGCACCATTGAATAAATAGCACTGTCCTAATAAATAATATTATTAATATACTATACTAAATAAATTGAGATATTTTGGACATTTTGTTTCCATTTTTTCATACTTTGTAAATGAGTGAAATGTCTTATTTGTTCTATGATTTCCATAATTGCACCACTCTTCCTTTTTGGAGTTTCAATTTCAATGTTGAGGAGTACAGATAATTGGACAGAGTACTTTCCATCAACTTGGATCCATCAAGGTGTTCACAGATTTGTGAATTGTAGATTTGTCCCGGGAGGTTGGAGACACGGGTCAATTTCAAATATATCATCGATATCACTACACAGATACAGTTGAATTTCAGAGGTGGTACAGGGAGCCGTCGGTGCATTTCTCTCATTCCTGCCTTTCAAAGTTGGGAGTCATAGCTTTATGGTTGTGTTTACTGTGAGTGCTTGTTTTCGACCAACTGCTTGTGGTAGAGCTATTTTCTTGGGCACAATCCTGTCGATTTTGATGGTGTGTGCTAGAAAACTCTATATTCAGTTACTTTTTGTTAACTAAGTCAATTTAATCATTATAATGGCAGCTTCTGCTGTTTCTACCCTCTTGTCACCGTCACGCTGTGCTAGGTCCATGGTTTAATTCTGCTATTCTAATGGCCGAATTAGAGCCTAAAGCTAATTAAGAAGCCTAATTAATCTTGATTAATGCACAATACTACAAAAAGGCTAAAAATGTTCAAGTCACTGTAATTAATGACAAACAAAAGCCAATCCCTCCCTAATGCATGACTACAGAAGTGACCAGCAAGACCTGTAATTAGAGGCTGTGTTCACTCCTCAATCATGATTTGTGCTCCACTGGATAATGGAATGAGATCCTGGAAGTCATCAACATCATTGGACATATCACACTTTTCTGGTAATAAAGAATGAGCATCACCTATTAGCCCATACCACATGCATATAAGAGAATAGAGGCTAAAGTAGGACAATATTTAGAATCCATGAGGAAAATATGGCTCCAATACAGGAACTTCCCCATTTGTTATGTGACTGGTAGAATACAGCTGGAATCCAATGGCCAGAGGGGCACAAACAGGGGACAGCAGGCAGTGGTAGACATCCTTGGATGTAGCAACAGCAGGCAGTGGTAGAAGTCTTTAGATGCAGGAAGAGCAGGCAGTGGTAGAAGTCTTTAGATGCAGGAAGAGCAGGCAGTGGTAGGTGTCCTTGGATACAGGAAAGGTAGGCAGAGGTAGAAATCTTTAGATGCAGGAACAATCCGGAGTGAAGTGGGAATAGTCTGGGTAAAACAGTTCAGGAGTTGGAAACTGAATCTAAACAGCTAAACACAATACTCAAGATCTGAGTGAAGGTTCCATGTTGTTGTCAGTTGGCCCAAACAGCAAGCAAGATTTTTTTTCCCAGGTTCAGCAGCAGCCATCTTACTAAAGGGTGATTTTCAAGACACAATACCAGCCTCTAGTGGTAAAGAGTGGAATTGCAACATAATTTAACAAAGTGAATAATAGCAAGCACTAGTGGTCAATTAACAGAAAAACAAGAGAATCCTGACATCATTTAAAGGAGTTTTAACCCCTTCACCCTGGACGATTTTCCGTTTTTCCATCTCCTTCTTCCATGGGGTATTTTTCTGTTAATATAGACATATAAGGCTTGCTTTTTGATGGACAAATTGTACTTTTGAATGAAATTATATATTTTACTATATAATGTACAGGTAAATGGGGAAAAAATACCAATTTTGCAAAAATTGCAAAAAAGTGCAATTACACGTTTGTTTTTTGGGTATTTTATTCATCATGTTCACCATATGGTAAAGGTGACAGGTCAGTATGATGTCTCGGGTCAATACAAGTTTATAGATATCAAACATGTATACCTTTACTGTTACTGTTACTGCCTACTATAAGTGGTGATCTAAAAATTCAGAGGTTTATATAGAAAAAGAATTGCACTTTTGGTGACATTTTGTGAAACCCATAGCATTCTTATTTTTCGAAGAAGGAAAAAAAGCCCTGTCTGGTAGAGAAAAACAGACAAAACGCGGCGTCCTAAGTGCGTAAAGACAATATTACAGTCTTTGATGGAGGCACAATTTTATGCACTCACCTGACAGAAGACTAATACAGCTTTGGATTGTGTATCCTCAGAAATCCCTCTGGGATACTTCTCAATTGACAGGGCTTGCAGCTTGCCTCGGATTTGTCTTGGGGACTTGAACTGTGTGTTTATGATACCTGAAGAAGGCTATATACTATATCTGAAACACATTGTGTATCCTCTATTTTAACTTACCAAATAAACATTTCAAAATTTCATCTTTGGATGTGAGTCTTGGTGCTGCCATTCATCAGTTGGATACACTCTTCTTGGCGTGTGCTCATTTTTCGGGATCTGGGGCTGTGTGACGGCTTATTGTTTGTGTTTTGAGCTGCCATTTCTAATGATGCCATTATTGGGTAGATTTGCTGTTATGACCACCTGTTATTGCATTGTATTGAAATGTAGCAGTGACCCAAAAAACATATTTTTCTTCCCGTTATGCAGTTTACAGATCTGATTAATTGGTTTTATATGTTGATAGATCAGGCATTTCTGACTACGGCGATATCAAATATTTTCAATGGGGTAAAAGAGAGTTGATTTGAACTTTCATGGTTTTTTTTCATATTTTTACATTTTTTTAATGTTTTTTCTTTATTTAACACAGCTTCTTAGGGCTCCTCAGCGCTATACTGTCCGATCACTTCTCCTTATCACAGATGTGCTAATGCACGTCTGTGAACAGGAGAAATTATCACTTTCTGTGGATGCCAGCACTCAGTCCTGACCCCAGACTGTCATGACAACACATCAAAGTCCTGTGATCGCATCATGGGACATGCGATGCTGGCGGGGAATTGCACGATCCTCGCCGTGGTGCTTTACATCGTGCTGTCAGTGATTGACAGCATGATGCAAAGGGTTAACAGTAAATCAGATCAGCTGACATGTAAGGGATGATGCGAGCTCAGCGCGTGAGTTCGCATCAGGCGGAGGGACGCGGCCAAGGGCGTACTATTACGCCCTTGGTCACGAAGGGGTTAATTAATACATTTTGGAAAAAGAAAAAAAATCCATAATTCAACGTTTTGATGTCATGTCACACACCACCTGATCGCTACCGGCCGTCTGATTGGCACAGCCGTCGGACAGGTGTGTGTTATTTTTTATTTTTAACACCTTTTATTAACTTTTATTTCACTTTCGCAGTGTATATAGATATACTACGAAAGTGAATGTACTGCTCACTGCTCCTAACAAGTCATCGCAAGAAAACTCGGGAGTAGCGAGTAGCCCGAATAGTTACAAGTATACTCGCTCATCCCTACGGGTGACATCTACTATATTATCTGTACTCAGAGATATTACTGTGTTATCTGTGGTGTTACTTAGGACTGCAGGGAACATCTACTACGATATCTGTACTCGGAGATATCACTGAGTTATCTATGTTGTTACATAGGACTTCAGGTGAGTGACATCTAGTTCATTATCTGTACTCAGAGTTATCACTGTGTTATCTCTGGGGTTACATATTTTGTGGCTGGGTTGGGGCTTATCCTCTGACTTGTGAATTGCACCCCTGATCCTGTCTGACCCTAACAATGTCCCTCATTTAGCTCCATCTCTATAGATACAGAACCCTTTTAGTGGAATCACCTTTAAAATGTTCAATTTTACGTGAAACGTAACTTTACATAATAGTAATTTTTGCTCTTGCTATTTTGTATTTTTACTGAATAGAGTCAATTAAAATTGACAAGCCAAGCCCTTACTTTGGCTAATTAGCAGCATATTCCTTTATTAGGTAATTGCCTTATACTGGCATTATGTAGCTGAATATTACCATCTGTATTTTGTTACTGTGTAGTGATTTCTATATACCGGTAATCTTCTGCAGAACTTCCTCTCACAGTGAGATTGACATTTCTCTTGTACAGTAATTGCTCTCATACTTTTCCTAATCTTATTATGGTGAATTTATGTATTTTACATGCGTTCTGATTTTCGGTATAATGAGAAGTTCAGCTAAAGGAAGAAGATTCCTATAAATGTATCTGCTTATTGCTAAATCTACCTTTGCACTTATTATAATTATTGCAGATGGAGCTACTACCTTGTTAATTTATGTTTGTCAGATTTTGAAGAATATCACATCTGCAGATACAATAGAAGCAACATGCATAAAACTGTGTATATATATATATATATATATATATAACTGTAAGGCTGCCTTCACGATTGTGTTTGTGTCTGCATGCAGAGGGCATGCAGACGCAAACGCAGGCAAAAGCAGCCCATAATAATGTGAACGCAGCGGAGAATCTCCGCATGCGTTCACATTACTATGGTGCCCCGGCAGCCAATCAGCTGTCTCTGGGGGTGGCCGGGAGGAGGAGATCAGCGGCAGAGATCTCCTCCTCCCAGCACAACTGATCTCACGCTGGTGTCAGCGGGGAGATACAGCTGATCTGACAGCTGTTTAAATCTCCCGCGCTGACACCGGATAGGGTGATATCAGCGTGGGAGATAAGCTGATCGCTGCTTCAAATCTCCCGCGCTGACATCACTTATTCGGTGTCAGCGCCAGAGATTTAAACAGCTGTCAGATCAGCTGTATCTCCCCGTTTTCACCGGCGGGAGATCAGCTGCAGCTCTGCATGATCTCCCGGTGGCCACCGGGAGAGATTTCAATGAGATCCGCAGCGTTCTCCTGCGCTGTTATGCAGAGGACACTGCGGATCCATTGAGATCAATGCATTTTTTGTGCGCTTGCGGATAGAACAATCGCAGCGAATGCACAAAAAAATGCTGCATGCTGCGTTTAGAGTGCGGTCGGAGGGCGCATAAATTATGCGCATCCAAACGCAAATGCGGCCAAGTGCAGCCATATGCAGGCACATGCGTTCCCATGTTAAACATAGGAATGCATGTGCGCAAGCGTTTGGCTGCGTTTGGTACGCTGCGCTCCATATGCAAATGTGAAGGCAGCCTAAGATGGTGGCCGAGTCTTTTGTGATGTAAACCTGGATAAGTACTCTAGTGAATCTAGTGCCACTAGACTTATTAGGGTGCTCTAGGACCAGGTTTACGGATAGCCAAAGAGACGGGTTGGTATGACTATCCACATACCTCCACCAATGGGTATGTTTCATAAAATGGTGTCTGTTTGGCACATGGGCAGTGTGTGGTAGTTGTCATACATTCAGAGCAAACCTCTGAGAGAGAGGTTGTGTATACTGACTGGGGACATTGAGTAGAAATGAGTTATCTCCACCCAAGACTGTGTCTCATATGATATTATGGTGTCTATTACTTTGGCACTTTGGTTTGTGGAGGTTGTCATACCTCCATAAGTAACCTGTGAGAGAGGAGTTTTTTATAGTGACCGGAGTCAGTTAATGGAGGTTGAGATATCTCCAATGGGATACATCTGCTGAGAAATTGCATCCAAATCTGTGCAGGCATATCTTCTAGTGGAGTCTCTACTGGATCTGTGTTACCATGTGTTTTTGTTTCTCATAAAGCCAGAGGAAGGCGTGTGGTAAGTTACCAGAGGTGTGGTTTATGTGAGGATAAAAAAAACAACTAAGCTTTCAAATAGAACGTCTTCCTAACCTTGCTGATTTTGTACGTTTGCCACTCAAAAAGACATGAGCAGTATATATTATTAAGTGTAGGTTCATTTTCATAAAAATTAACACTGTAAAAAGACATATCTATAGAATTGCATAACAGATTTTAGAAAAAAGGAAAACGCAGAATACTCTGAGGAGCTGTGGGAATAATATTGGAACAAAACTGATTACTTGTGGTCGGGTGACAAGTGCTTTGTAAGTATGGGCTAAGTGAATCAGTATAAGTAATGCCTTGAGCAATGATATTTTTCACCTGTAGATTGGATAAGCCTTGTATCTTATCTATCACCCAGTGATACACAATTCTGATATTCTATATTTACTGTGTGTATGAATGTATATTAGATGTTTCATCAAAATTCTGCCAGGAGCTTTCTGTCGAATGGAAAAACCACATAATCCTTAATCATAATCACATAATCTCCTGTAATCACTAATGAGATACCGTTCTGCAGAACTAATAGCTTGTGGCTGCTCCTATTCCCACCATTAATCATATTTTATAAATATTTCACAATTTCTAATTACATTTATGTGATTTTCAATTACCATAAAACTTGTCTGATCTGACAAAAGTTTCAAAATCCTCAGCCCTGATATCAAGTGATGTCACTGGTGCTATTCCTGGGAGAATTACAGAGACATTTATGAGAAATTAAGTCCCACACATAAGATCCCTCTATAAGTAGTCTTGTTACACTATCTAAATCATCATCCACGGTGCCATAACCCCCTCGGCACATTTGTGTTTTAGATTGGTTTAGGTTTAGCATAAAACAAAAAATAAGTATACACATGATGAATAGAGATGAGCCACCCTGGTGTTCGAATTTGATTTGATTCGTTGAATCGGGTGGGTGTTCATCGAATGTTCATCGAACACTGTCGAACACATATAAAACAGCGTCTTCTAATTTAGGACCGGTGGAGGGAGCAGCTCCAGGGAGAGGGGAACGCAGCACCAGAGAGTGGGGAGCGAAAGACCCAGGTGGGGAACTCGGCGGGGAGAAGACTTCACCGCCGGCTTTCCTGCTCTGTGCTGCATTCCCCGCTCCCTGATGCCCACTCCCTGGAGCTGCTCCCCCTCTTCGATAGCGGGGAGCGAAGGACCAGGGCGGGGAAGCCAGCGGCACTTAGAAGACTTCACTGCCGGCTTTCCTGCTCTGTGCTGTGCTCCCCGTTCCCTGATACCAGCTCCCTGGAGCTACTCCTCCCGCCCAGTACTAACTTAGGATCAGGGGGAGGCGGCGGGGGAGCGATGAGGGGGCAGCGTAGCACAGAGCAGAAAAGCCGGCGGTGAAATCTTCTCACGGCAGACTTTCCCGCCGGATATTTCAAATGATCAGCTGATGCAGATCAGCTGTTCATTTGAAGTAGCCGCAGTGCTGTCAGGTTTCATGTGAGTTAATGCAGTTCACAGCCACCCAGCACACAGTGCAGCTACATCTCTGGTAAAGGTTCTCTACCAGAGATGTAGCTGAGCTAAAGAAGAAAACTGGATTGGACTACGTCGGACGGAAGATCATTTTTTTTTATAAAGATGGAGTATTAGTGTTGTTTTGCTATTTTTTATAATAAATAATTTTTTCTCTGAGTTGTGTTTTTTAAAAAAAAACTACTAGAAATTCATGGCGGTCATGTCTAATATTGGCGTGACCCCATGAATTTCGGGCTTAGGGCCAGCTGATAATACAAAGCTGGCCCTAACCCCTTTACTACCCAGTGAGCCACTGCCTTAGGGCCCTGAATGAGCTGGATGCAGCGCCAGAAGATGGCGCCTCTATGAACGCGCTATTTTCTGGAGTGGCTGTGGACTGCAATTCGCAGCGGGGGGGTGCCCGGAAAGCTGGGGCCTCCCTGCGCTGCAGATTCCAGCCACAACTGCCTAGTTGTACCTGGCTGGACATAGAAATAGCATGAAGCCCCACGCATTATTTTTGATCATTTCATGAAGTTCATGAAACAATAAAAAAAGGGTTTCCCTATATTTCTGTTTTCGGGCAGGTTCAAATAGGCACCTGGGGGTTGGTGGCAGCCCATTGCTGCCTGCAGTACCAGGCTGCCATACAAAAAGATGGCGAAGCCCATGTCGAAATTTTTCTGAAAAATTCATAAAACAATAAAAAAAAAAAAGGCACTGGATCTTTATTAACCCCTCGACCATCATCTCTGTGACAGAGAGTTGGTGGAGAGAGGTCATAGGAGAAAAGCTCGCCGGCGGTGGCGGGAGTAGGAGGACTTTGCGGGCAATACGGCGGTGTCCTGGCTATGCTTTGAGTGGTGTAAGGCTGTGGATATTGCAAGGCAGGAACAATGTGCAGTGGTTATATGCAAGTAAATATCAGCGGTGCAGGCTTCAAATAAATGGTACCCGAAGGCAGCGTGTGCGCAGATTGAGCTCTCGGCTCAGTGACGATCCAATATCTCAATGTACGCATGCGGTTCCTCCAGCGCCATTCTTCTCCCAGCAGTGGACTTAAGGAAAATGGCACCCGGAGTTGGTGTGTGCACAGACTGAGAATTGGGTTGTCATTAAGCCAAGGGCTCAATCTACGCACGTTCCGTCTCCGAGCACCATTTCATTGCTGCCTCGGCAGAAAAAGCTGTTGGTAAACTGACCAATGCCAATTCGTTTGCTGTCTGGGAGTGTAGCTGCAGATGGGAAGTTCCTTTGCATATTTTAGTGTTTTTCCCTGTAGGGTCTCCTACCTTTCATGTTGTATTAGTGCAGCGGCTGGGACTAGTGCTCTCTCTGGCCAGCTCCCAAATGAGGGATAAAAGTAAGACTAACAAAGGACTAAGTATCCTGCTTGGTGACAGGGTTAAAGAACCCATATAGGGACAACAAAAGATCAGGGTACAGCCTCAGGTGTGTGAAGGAGGTGTCTCTTCCCCTGTTCTCTACCAACAGAGCCCTTCAATGTTATTGTGTCTTCAGTGGTCACTTGTTGTGTAGTGTTTTGCACCGGACACCCGTTAGTCCATGTGCCACTGTCACGCAGTGTATTTGGACACATGCCAGTCCGTGCGTGACAGTTTCTTATTTTAAAGTCACCCTAGCCATATGACCTTTTTTTCTTTTTTGCAGTATGAGTTATAGCATTGAATTAAACTATTCATTTTACCATATCTTGTTATGAGCAAAATGAGAAAAAACAAATTCCGAAAGAGGCAAAATGGTTAAAAAAAATGCAAAATTCCACCATTGCTTTACAGTTTTCCTTTTTTCAGTGCTCATTATGTTCTAAAAATGCCTCATCAGCATTAGAGATGAGATTATGTTTTGACATTCAAATTCTGAAACTTCACTGAATTTTTTACAAAATTAAATTAATACTGGAAAGGTTGTACTGTGTTTGCTCAGAAAACACACAGGGAAGAGAGGGAGGGAGACAGAGAGAGCACCAGGCTTACCATAAAAGATTACACTCTAAAGGAAAGAGAGACTTTACCCATCTGGAGATGGAAATCAAACTGGACTCCATGAGCAAAAGCTGATCTTTTATGGGAAGATACTGATGTCCATTGTATAAGGTATGTGTAGCGCTCCTGCGGACTGGTCCCTGCAGTGATGCCGAGACTACTTGTCACGCGCTTAGATGGCACTGGCATTGCTGGATGCTGCTGTGTATGTGTTTGTCTTGAAGAGCTGCATGGTTGATAGTTGTGAAGGTCCTGGCCCTGTGTTGTGAACTGCATTCACTATTAGGTTCAACTGCTGGTTGAGGGGTTAATGTGTGACTCACCTGACCTCCACTCCCCTAGCCTTTAAGTAGCCTCTCCTTCCACCAAGTGGTGCTGCTGATAGAGATTCACTCTATGCCTGGAAGCTGTGCTGTTCTGACCTATGTGTTTGTGCTGAAGTCCTTTCCATTGGAGTTTCCCATTTCTGTGGAGGGAAGTGAGGGGGAAATAGCGCAGGGCTGGTGAAGGAGTTTAAGGGAAAGGCTGGTGGCTCGAACCTTCTCACCCTTAGAGATACCTTCGGTATCAGGTCCATTCAGCGTTTCTAGACTAGAGTCAGACTGGTCTTCCCTGGTCATCCTGCTCGTAACTGCCATTGCCTCATCAGCATTCTCACTACACCGTGACACTACTCCACAGGTGTGGGGTCATCGCTCTCAGGTGAGAAGGGTTTGCAAAGCCAAGGCACAAACACTGCACCCAATACCATGCTGACACCAGGCCAGGGGATCCTGGGTGGACCCTATTGAGGAAGGGCCCCAATCCTCAGGCTGGAGGAGGGAAGAGGTAGAGGGGGTGGGAGAGAGAAGAGTGTGGAGTGGGAAGGAGTCCTAGGGGGCATGGGAGTGAGGAACCCTGAATCCATTGCCAGCTGGAGGCAAGTGGAGGGACTAGGTTGCAAGAAGGGACGGACCCCGATCTAGTGGAAGGACTGTACACCTTAGCTTGGAAACCGGAGGCCTCCGGATTGCAAATCCGGCTCCCGAAGCCGTGGATGCATCGAGGCACAGTGGCTATATTAGGGTCAGAAGACATGCCTGGTCGTCGCTTGACAGGGCCCGCAGCCGCCTTGCCATGGTATGTGGTAGGCCATGAAGATGCAGAAAAGATCAACATGGGGAAAGGCTTATGGGAAGGTGTCCTGGTGGAGTGACCCCGAATCAACTGAGAGCTGGCTAAGCTGCGTCCTGGGAGAGCACAGCACCCGGCCGGGTCGTACTTGCCTGATCACCAAGTAAAAGGTACCGAACTGCATTCCTGGTGTCCTTCAGTTATTGCCATGCCTTCCCTGCTACCTCCTGCACAACATCATCACTGCCCCCATCATCTTCCAGTGACGATTGTCCATCCCAGGGACCCCGTTCCACCTGTGGGGAGAAATACCATCCTGGCTGTATCACCATCTGCCCCAGCGGTCCTAATCTGCAGCGTCAGCCATCCCTGGCCGAACACCACAGGTGGCATCATGTTTATCCACTGTAAATACTACCCCTTCAACTGCACGGCCAGGGCCACCGAGTCGGTTCACCGCCACCGTGATTCCCCAAAGAACTGATCGGCCCGGTTCTGAGTACCCTACGGTCCTGTTGGGCGTCACATATGATAATCCGCCAATTGTCATAGTTGCAGGGAACTCTGGGGAGGTGCGCTCTGCAACGCAAAATGGTTAGCATGCTCTGTGATGGGAAAT
Source organism: Allobates femoralis (assembly GCA_033576535.1). Taxonomy (NCBI): domain Eukaryota; kingdom Metazoa; phylum Chordata; class Amphibia; order Anura; family Aromobatidae; genus Allobates; species Allobates femoralis. Next base: position 70,663,687 of record JARQOC010000012.1, read on the forward strand.
TGTGATGGGCAATTTTTTTCTTCTTTGCAAATTGAGAATCAAATCTCAGTATGATTAAATTCATGTGAAGCTGCAAATGTCAGGAAATTCTACTTAAATTCGAACTTTCGAGAACTGGTCCAGTCATCCCTAGTCACACATTAATCTTAAGGTCAGTACAGGTATAGCAATACCAAACGTATTACATAATTTAAAAAAAAATAGTTTAAACCTTCCTTTTCTAAGACGTTACATTTTTATTTGTGCGTGATGGTTTGAATGTTTTGTATTGCCTTTACCTTTTTTGGGAGACAATGTGCTACTCAAAAATAGCATTTCACACATTTCCTATTTTCTTTTTTTACGCAATTTATATTATGGGATAAATGCAGGGGCGGAACTACTGTGGTGCAGCTGGGGCAGCTGCACCAGGGCCCCGACCGGCTAGGGGGCCCCTTCAAGCCTGGAGGGGGGCCCCCAGCCGACCCTGCAAGCCGCCGTCAAAGGAGAGGAGGGTCAGGCTTCCTTTGCCTGATCCCGCCCTCCTCTCCTCTGCCCATCCGGCTCCTAGGATAGCTACAAACATCCGGCGCGGCTCACCAGGTAGGAGAGCACCACGCCTGCGGCTCCCAGCAGCACCCCACCCAAGGGCCGCGCCGACGGCCAGTAGCGCCCCCCCCCCCTCCCCGCTCCTCTCCTGCACCAGGGCCCCGGGGAGTGACGGTCCGCCCCTGGATAAATTTATTTTTTTTTTATTTTCATAGATTTATCCTGAAGGACCTGGCTCAAGTAAATACCGTATATACTCGTGTATAAGCCGAGTTTTTCAGCACAAAAATTGTGCTGAAAAGTGCCCCCTCGGCTTATACACAAGTCACTATACGGCTGAGTGTGTGGGGCCGATGTCCGGGGGCTAGAGGAGGTGGGGGAGGCTGTATAGTGAGCGGCCGGTCACGTGGGGCCGCTCATTAGTGCAATGCAATATGCACTGCATCCCCGTCCATCAGCGGCAGGGGGAGCCGTGCATATTACATTGCACTGTCAGCGCTCCTCCGCCCTCCTGTGGTAGTATACAGCAGTGCCCTCCCCTGTGGTATATACAGCCCCCCCCCCCCCGTTGCTGCCGCACACATGTAAAAAGAAGATCTTTCATACTTATCCTCCTGCTGTCACCGCGCGCATCCTCCGCTCTCCTTCCTGCTTGCACCTGGCGTCCATCCACGTGACCGCGCACAAATAATTACGTCATTATTTGTGCGCGGTCATATGGATGGACGCCGGGTGCAAGCAAGAAGGAGAGCGGAGGATGCGCGCGGTGACAGCAGGAGGATAAGTATGAAAGATCTTCTTTTTACAGGTGTGCGGCAGCAACGGGGGGGGGCTGTATATACCACAGAGGGGGGGGGCACTGCTGTATACCCACAGGGGGGGGCTGCTGTATACTACCACGGGGGGGCTGCTGTATACTACCACAGGGGAGGGGCTGCTGTATATACCACAGGGGGAGGCACTGCTGTATACCCACAGGGGGGGGCTGCTGTATACTACCACAGGGGAGGGGCTGCTGTATATACCTCTGTGGCTGCTGTATACTACCACAGGGGGAGGCTGCTGTATACTACCACAGGGGGAGTCTGCTGTATACTACCACTGGGGAGGCTGCTGTATACTACCACTGGGGCTGCTGTATATACCTCTGTGGCTGCTGTATACTACCACAGGGGAGGGGCTGCTGTATATACCTCTGTGGCTGCTGTATACTACCACAGGGGGAGGATGCTGTAAACTACCACAGGGGGAGACTGCTGTATACTACCACTGGGGAGGCTGCTGTATACTACTACTGGGGCTGCTGTATATACCTCTGTGGCTGCTGTATACTACCACAGGGGGAGGCTGCTGTATACTACCACAGGGGAAGACTGCTGTATACTACCACAGGGGGAGACTGCTGTATACCACCACAGGGGGAGACTGCTGTATACTACCACAGGGGGAGACTGCTGTATACTACCACAGGGGGAGACTGCTGTATACTACCACAGGGGGAGACTGCTGTATACTACCACTAGGGAGGCTGCTGTATACTACCACTGGGGAGGCTGCTGTATACTACCACTGGGGCTGCTGTATATACCTCTGTGGCTGCTGTATACTACCACTGGGGAGGCTGCTGTATACCACTGGGGGGACTGTATACCTGTGCTGGGGTCCACCCTCGGCTTATACAAGAGTCAATAGGTTTTCCCAGGTTTTGGGGGCAAAAGTAGGGGGGTCGGCTTATACACGGGTCGGCTTATACACGAGTATATACGGTAGTATTATTTATCTAATTTTCTTTTTTTATTTCTTTATTTTCGGATGGGCGAAAAATTGATAATTCGTGTTCCATGTGCACAGGTGGAAATCTTGGCTCTCTGAGATCTCCATCTGCGCATGCGCCAACTCTCCCACTTTTTACTGAAATCTTTTGTTTTCAATGTCGGTATATTAATGGTACCCGCATCGCACCACCTTGACATGCCCTCATCTGAGCCCCTGGCACACAAATTCACAGAGCATGACAATTGGGACCCTGCTCCACCGCTGCTGCAACCCCTGGTAAGCTATTGATATTGATTGTAAGACGGACAGTAGCATTATAGGATAAACCCTATTTAACATTTGAAATTATTTTTTTCCTATTTTCCTCCTCTAAGTTTGGGGTGCATCTTATAATCTTGCAAATTAGAAACTAGTAGCATTCATTGGCCAGACAAGACAGCAGCTTTATTTCAGACGATCGCCAGGCCTTACAAATGGAAAAGGTTGGGGAGTCTTTAGAACGACGGCCGTTTTGTGCTGTTAGATGGTGCTTCCACTGGTTCAACTATGCACATAGTTGAACCCGTGGATGTGCCATTTGACAGTGCAAAACAGCCGTCATTCTAAGGCCCCCATTCTTTTCCATTTGTAAGGTCTGGCGATCGTCTGAAATAAAGCTGCTTTCTCTTCTGGCTGGTTAGTGCTTCTTGCTTCTAATATGCTGGATTGACATTGACTGCAACTGGAAGTATACACAAGAGAATCCAGGAGTAGGCTGCAGCGTGAGGTCGGTCACCGATACTCACGGATCCCAGAAGTGAAGTAACCAGTGGTGACTGACTCCTTTCTACACAACTGTGAGTGCATCTTATAATACAGTGTGTTTTATAATCTGCTAAATACAGTATATATATACCGTATATATATATATATATATATATATATATATATATATGTTCAATTTAAGTTCTGCACGTAAAAGCAACAAAACAGTTAATTTATTGAAGAGATGTTTAAGAACTTTGAAAACTGGTTTAGCTTTGTTTTTTAACTTAAAAATCCCTTTTTGGTAATGTATCTTCTGCTTTTCTGCTAGGACAATAAAAACTCTCTGGTGTCTAGTATCCCTTCCTGCACAGCACACCAATGGCTCCTGCAATCTGACCGGAATATACCTAGCTGCACAACTTGAAACCACAACCCCGACCTTTGTATCTCATAGGACATCATGTTGTATCATGTACCTCTTTAGGAACCAGAGGAGAATATGCAAAGCACTGCAGACAAAGATAAAGCATGGAGAGCTAGAGGAGGACCCATAGTGAGGAAACACAAAATGTGTACAAATGGACAAAGTAGAAATGATACATCCAAACAAGTGAAAAAAAATCATAAAAAATTAACAGAAAATAAAACATAGGTGTGGGAGAAGCAAACAAGAATGAACAGGGAAAAACAACACTGGTCTTGACCTAAATCTCTAAAATGCAGGGCTGAAACTCCTCAACAGACATCCACATAAAAATATAGCCAGCAGAAAATGACAGAGACAGGAAAGTGACCCAGAACGTGACAGGCCAGAGACAATAAGCAATTTAGAACAGGTGATAACTGCACACCACCGGAAAAGAGGCAAAGGTAAAAAAAATAAATAGACCATCAGTATTTGGACAGGGACTGATCAGGCTGTTGCTCAGCAAGGAAGAAAGCTGAAAAAGCAGCATATGGTCACTATATGCAGTTCTGAGGTATGCCAAACAATTATCATCAAGTGACCCCTAGCTGTACACTGCTTGTTTAAGTCACTGTGAAATGACTTCTCAATATGGGATAGACTTTCATTTATTAGCACATGATCCAAACTATATGGCCCAAAGGTTTCTGCCATATCTTGTGGTAAGAGAGGAAGGAAAAATAGTGACACAGGAAGTTATTTTTTTCCAAAAACTCCTACCTTTCAACAATTAAAAACAAAAGACAAACAAAGGGACTTCTGTTTCTAAAATGGGAAACACCCAGTCTAATACAATCTAAATAAATATAAATAATAAAAACTCCAGGATTTATGAGTACCAAAACCAGGTGACTACAGGTCCTGCTGATGCGCCCCCAGGGCAGTGGGGTGCTCAGAACTGGGCCCTGAGGGTCACATTTCCTTATGAAATACTGTTTCTTAAATATTCTTTATTTTGGTGATGCAGCGGTTAAGAAAAGGGATGAGTGAGTATATTCGCAAGTATTCGGTACTCAGCGAGTAATGCGGTACTCGTGATACTCGAAATATAGCGAGTATTTCACTACTAGCCTCGCAATATTTGGATCTCCCGCCCAGCATTAGCCAATCACAGTAATGTCACAGCCTTCTTGGTTGTGGCATTACTATGATTGGCTGGCCGCCCAGCGTCATACATGAGTCATAGCCTATGACTCATAGGCTCTATATAATCCCTGCCACCGCCATTTTCTGCACATTGAATACAGAACACTAGTTGGTGTAGGGAGAGTGAGCAGCTGATAGGGAGAGTTGTGCTTGTGCAAATCGTCCAGAAATCATCTATAAAATTCAAAAGCTCTTGTGAGAGCTACCGGTATTGTAGTACTAGGTGATTGTAGTGTAGAGAGACAGGCAGGGGTGTTACAGTACCACATAGTACAGTCAGCAACATTTTAGCTCCTCTCTGACCTGAAAGTATAAGGTCAGGGAGCAGTGACAGTTTTCCCAGATATTTTTGGGGTCACATTTACCCCTGCAGGCCAATTTTTTTGCCGTTGCGGTGCTGTGTTCACACAGACTTGCATGCATGGTAATGCACAAGTGACACACAGCCAACACCGCTGTCTTGTCTGGTGGCTTGTGGTGACTGGTTTGGGTAATATAACACCTTAAATGTCAGGGCAATTTTTTTGTGCCATTGTGTTGCTGTGTTCACACCGAATAGCACGCACAATACTGCACAAGTGACACGCAGCCAGCACCGCTGTCTTGTGTGGTGACTGGCGCACGTAATATATCGCCTTAAACCTCAGGGAACATTTTTTGGTGCCGTTGTGGTGTTGTCAGTAAAACACAAAGCAGTACTAGGCTGTAGTGCTACCTTCCACAAAGCACTAACTACTCCTTTTTCCCGAATATCTGCATCAGAACATCTGCAGCTATGTCAGAAAACCCCCAAATTGCTAAAAAGGCTGTTGTGAAGCGACAGGGACACGGACGTATACGTGAACGTGGGGTTGTCACTGGTGCTCAACAAGGCACAAAGTCTGGGAGACAGAAGAAGGTTGATGCATCTGTATTCCTGGCAAAATTTCCCGGTCTAGAACATAAATGGGTCTGAAAGCCAGAAGAGCAAGAGCAGAAACTGTCTTGGATGGCTGAAATTTTCTTGCAGCACTCAATCATCCACGACCACACAGTTTCCTAGCATACTTCTTGCAGTTCACAATTTGCAGGCATAGCCATAGTGTCTCCAAACATTAGCCCAAGGGGCTGTACCATGGTTGATGAAAGAAGCAGGCCTCAAGGGCCAAACAATTATGAAGGTAGGACTACTAGCACAGTAGTTGCAGAACCCAATGTCCAGGCATAGCCATAGTGTCTCCAGAAAGTAGCCCAAGGGGCTGTATTATGGTTGATGAAGGAAGGAGTGTCTCATCACAAATGCCTCCAATGAGAAATATCAATTAACGGAACATTATTTTTAGCTTATTGACCCTGAGGTACATGTGGCAGAAGCAGGAGTTGAAAACATGTGTAAGAAGAAGAAAAGAGGTTTGTATGGGAAGGGATGGACTTGATCACCAGTTGCCTAAAATAACATTTTAGGTGACTTTAGATTGGGATGCTGTCATCAGGAGGGCTTAAATACTCTTGCGAAATACAGTCCTTGTTAAAGTTGATCAGAGTCAGCCTGTCTGCATTCTCTGTAGTTAGCCGTGTGCGTGTATCTGTGATGATTGCCCCAGCAGCACTGAAAACACACTCTGACATCACACTAGCAGCAGGGCAGATGAGCACCTCCAAGGTATATAAGGAGAGGTCTGGCCAACTATACAGCTTGGATAACCAGTAATTAAACAGAACAGAAGCATCAGGAAAGATGCAGGTATGGTCACTTAGATAGTCGTTGACCATCTTGTTCAACTTCTCCCTCCTTGACATTGTTACCGGTCAAGGTAGCCCTTTCTGATGAGCTGGTTTATTGAAGATGGCCCAGTTTGTGGACATTTTACCACCAACTCTTTGAACCTGCTGGGCGTGCCTCTCCCCATTAATGCATGTTGTTGTACAGAGCTTTTACCTTTGCTAGTAGCGGTGTATGAGGGTGATGTTGCCATCAAATGATCGACAATGGCCTTCTTGAAGGATTCAATTGTGAAACCCCTTAATGACTGCAACAGTAGAGAGGGAACTTTGTCCTTCTACCGTGGGTCTAGAAAGGTGGCCAACCAGTATAGGTTGCTGTAGAAAATGTGGATCACGCGAGGTGTCTTGGCACAGACAGAAATGAAGTGTGCCATGTGTGCCACGCTGCAAAGAGACAAATGTTCTGTGACCCCAGAAGGAGGAAGAATACCCATGCCCTCCTCACACTGACTCTCCTCCTCCACCTCCTCCTCTCCAGTCCACCCATGCTGGACAGACATAAATCTGGGGTTGGGAGTCCCTTCTGTAGCATGAGGGGTCCCCTCGGTACCACTGAAAAAGAAGTCCTCTCCCTCCTCGTCTTCCTCATCTTCTTCGTCCCCCATTCTTGCATGATGAGATTGGCTGGGCTAGTTAGGATCACCCATTGTGAAATCTTGCTCCATATCCAGCTGCTGGGCACTCAAAGATTCCAATTTTAGATTATGCAAGGATTCTTTCAGCAGACATAGCACAATAGGGATGGTTACGCTAATAATAGCCTGAACACCGCTCACAAGTTTGTTGCACTACTCAAAGTTATCAAGCACCGCACAAATGTCTCCCTTCCTCTATCTGTAAGACATGATTGTCCATATATACTGTATTTCTCCTTGTTCTCCCCTCTTCATATGTAAAACGCCATGGAATCTAATGGCGCTATATAACTGAATCATAATAATAATAATAATAATAATAATAAATGTCAGCGATCCACACCCACTCAACAGTTGTTATGTGTCTTGGCTGAGTCTCAGTCTGACGGGCATGTTCAAGCTGGTATTAAGCAAGTGTCCTCTGCTGCTCACTTATCCTTGCCAACATACGATATGTTGAGTTCCACCATCTTGGCAACTCGCAAATGAGTCGGTGGTTTGGCAAGACTGGCAACAGTGGTTGAGGAATGGCGTAAATGGGCGCAAATATGGCACACCTTCTCAAGTAGGTACGGCAAGTCAGGGTATGTTTTTTTATACATTTCTGCACCACTAGGTTCAGCTTTAAAGCCAGCACCATGTTACATCCATTATTGCAGACAACCAGACCGGGTTGGAGTTTCAGTGGGGAGAGCCACTGATTGGTCTGTTGTTTTATTCCTTGCCACAGCTCTGCTGCAGAGTGTGGTGTTTCTCCTAAGCAGATGAGCTTCAGCAGAGCGTATTGCCGCTTTGCCGATGCGCTGCTGCACAGCTCCCAACTTAGGAGTGATGTGGAGGTTAATTCAGCATAGGATGACTAGGCGGAGGAGAAGGAGGAAGAGAGGAGACAGGATGTATATGATGAGCCGGAAACCCTGACTGAGGTTGGGCCCACTATTCGTGGCATGGGTAGGATATGTGATGGTCCAGTTTGAGACTTCATCTAAAGGGATGTTCCCTGAGGAAGGAGCTCGGCACGTGGCTCCGAAACGCGTTGGTAATAAGGAAATAAATTTATATCTCCAATACCTAGACGTCCAGTGTCATTGGTATACCGGTCTGACAGCAGCGCAGATATAAAGGTACTTCGTCTGAATAACCTTGCAGTTTGAGACTTTGTCCCACCCTCCACCAGGTTGAGCCAGTGTCCCGTGACAGAGATGTATCGTCCCTGTCCACAAGTTCACGTGTCTGTTGTAAGGTAGACCTTCCCTTATATGGCGTTGGTGAGAGCATGCTTTAGATTGTATAAGACGTGCTGTTGTAACGTGGGGCAGCACACCGGGCAAAATAGTGCCGGCTGGGAACCGAGTATCATGGGGCAGCCACTGCCAACAGATCACGGAAAGACTGTGTCTCCACAAGCCTAAATAGCAACATCTTTACGGTTAGCAACTTGGCAATGTGTGCATTCAGTATTTGTGCTTGTGGGTGCGTGGCTTGGTATTTACGCCTCCTTTCATAGCTCTGGAGCACAAACAACTGGACACTTGGCTGTGATAAAAAAGTGGATGAGCTTCTTGTGTCCTCCGTCTGTGCAACCGCAGCTTGTAAACAAGAGATATGATCACCTGCTTCCTGCCCAGCAGATTGGGAAGGTTGGATCACAGGCGACATGGCAGTGGTTTGACCCGCAGACACCGATTTGGTACCCTTGTGTTCCACCCAACGACTAGGGTGCTTGGCTGCCATATGCTTCCGCATACTTGTGGTGCTTTGGTTGCTTTTGCCATGGTCTCTGCTCAGCTTCGTATGGCAGATGCTACAGATGAAAACCTTTTGTTTAGAAGGACTATCTTAAAAAATATCTCCAGACAGCGGCTGAACGCACACTTGCCTTGACTTGGGGCACAGAGGGATTGCTCTTGACAACAGTTGACACACTTCGCACTCTGCTCAAACCAGTAGCCCTTAATGCCTTTTAGTTGTGCTATGTATCCACCTTCTTCCTATATGCTTCTGTGCTATGTGTGCCAGTGCTCCAGGTCGATCAGCGGTGTAATCATCAATCACCTCGTCATCCATGTCATCCTCTTTCCATGTTGATATTGTCGGCTGGCCAGATGTCAACTGTGTGTAATCACCATCAGCCTCCACCTCTACACCCAGTATATCACGTGGCTGAAAGTGGATTTTTTCTGGCCTTGAATTTTCAAATATTTGGACAGGAACAGACAATAGCTCCTCACTAGTGATGGGCGAATCCTAAATTACTCGGAATCGCTTGACTGTAGCGAGTCCGAGCCCAGGACTCGCTACTCGTTGCGAGTCTAGCGAGTCCAATGTTAATGAATGGGGAAGCGAGTAATAGCGAGTAGTGTGAGATTTACAAATCGCAAATGTGTCTCGGAAGCTTCAGCCTGAAGCAATCCTAGTTTTGTCATTTATTTGCATTGCTCGTTTACTTTGTAAGTAATCGCTGACTCGCACAGATAAGATCCTGTCTTCTCTGTGTTCTGGCTGCCCCAGCTCCAGGGTCCTAGAGCCTGCCTGCTGCCTGATGTAGCAGTGCTGAGATTGTTCTCAGTCTGCTCATTCCCTGTGTACAGACATGAATGTCTGTGCACAGAGATGATGTAGCAGAGCTGAGATTGTTCTCAGTCTGCTCATTCCCTGTGCATAGAGATCTATATATATGCACAGGGGATGTAGCAGAGAGGACATCGCGTTTTGGATTGCGTCGGACGGAAGAGGATTTTCTTAATTAAAGATGGAGTCCCTAATGGCTTTTTTTTTTATTTCTAATAAAAAATTTTCTTTGTGTTGTGTTTTTTTAAAACAATTTAATAGAAATTCATGGCGGTCATGTCTAATATTGGCGTGACCGCCATAAATTTCGGGCTTAGGGCCAGCTGATAATACAAAGCTGGCCCTAACCCCTTTATTACCCAGCGTGCCACCGCTACCAGGGCCGCTGGAAGAGCGGGGTTCAGCGCCAGAGGATGGCGCTTCAATGAACGCGCCATCGTCTGGGGCGGCTGCGGGCTGCAATTTGCAGCGGGGGGTGCCCAGAAAGCTTGGGCATCCCTGCGCTGCGGATTCCAGCCCCCAGCTGCTTAGCTGTACCTGGCTAGACATAGAAATTGCGCGGAGCCCCACGCATTTTTTTTAAATTATTTCATGAAATTCTGAGATTCTGACTCTGAGACTCTGACTCTGAGACTCTGACTCTGAAATTCATGAAATAATTTTAAAAAAATGCGTGGGGCTCCGCGCAATTTCTATGTCTAGCCAGGTACAGCTAAGCAGCTGGGGGCTGGAATCCGCAGCGCAGGGATGCCCAAGCTTTCTGGGCACCCCCCACTGCAAATTGCAGCCCGCAGCCGCCCCAGACGATGGCGCGTTCATTGAAGCGCCATCCTCTGGCGCTGAACCCCGCTCTTCCAGCGGCCCTGGTGGCGGTAGCACGCTGGGTAATAAAGGGGTTAATACCAGCTTTGTTATACAAGCTGGTATTAAGCCCGAGATTCTTAATGTCAGGCCACATTTGACCCAGCCACTAAGAATCTCCAATAAAGGGTTAAAAAAACACAGAGAAAATTTTTTATTTGAAATAAAAAAAAAGCCATTAGGGACTCCATCTTTAATTAAAAAAATCCTCTTCCGTCCGACGTAGTCCAAAACGCGATGTCCTCTCTGCTCATCCCTGTGAATATATAGATGTCTATGCACAGGGAATGAGCAGACTGAGAACAATCTCAGCACTGCTACATCATGTCTTTGAACAGGCGGGCTCTAGGACCCTGGAGCTGCACAGAGAAGACAGCTGGACTCAGCTCGCAAAGAAACAGCAGTTACTTTGCGAGTTTCCCTGCTATCACTGGCACAGTAGCCGAGTCTAATGCAAACAATGGCAATCCTAGTTTTGTCAGCGTTTCTGACAAAACTAGGATTGATATTGATTTGCATTGGACTCGTGTGAGTAATCACTGGGAGACTCGCAGAGTACCGAGTCCTGCGAGTCCCTTACTACTCGCCGAGTAACGAGTCCTAGCGAGTAGATTCGCCCATCCCTACTCCTCACGTTCCTCTTCAATGTTGCGTGATGAGAGGCCAGAGGCAACGAAAGGATATGGACCAAACAGAAACTCGGACTGTCCAACGTTGAGGTCAAATGTTTTCTGTGACTCCTGATGAGGTTATGAACTAGAAACAGGTTGAGAATAGGATGACCCAGAGTTCTCTGTGCATACATGGGCTACGTTTTGGAGACACAATGGCTATGCCTGGACATTGGGCAATCCAACTACTGTGCTAGTAGTCCTAGCTTCATAATTGTTTGGCCCTTGAGGCCTGCTTCCATCATCAACCATAATACAGCTCCTTGGGCTCCTTTTTGGAGACACTATGGCTATGCCTGCACATTGGGAAGTGCAAGAACTATGCTAGTTGTCCTAGTAGTCCTATCTTCATAACTGTTTGGCCCTGGAGGCCTGCTTCCTTCATCAACCATGGTACAGCCCCTTGAACTACTTTTTGGAGACACTATGGCTGCACATTGTGCAGTGGCAGTGGAACAACAATGACACTAGTCCAAGCTTTATAATGGTGAAGCCCTTGTAATGATGATGATGATGGGTGGCTTCTTCCTGCATTAACCATCACACAGCCCCTATGGCAGATCGCTCTCTTTGCATCACTTACACACTGAGCTGTCAGAAGATCTCCTCCATCATAACTCACTTTTACAGCAATCAGGCACCCATTTCAGCCTTCTCCTCAACCCCCACACCGCTTTCTTGGGTCCAGCAGACAATTACTCGTATTTCTCATTGACTAACAGTGTACTCGCACCAAATACCCGAGTATTACGATCTACTCGGCACGAGTATAGCGAGTCCGAGTATTTGACTACTTGCTCATCCCTAGTTAAGAACTCTTTCCTTGCTGGCAGTTTTTTGATAGTCCTATCTGAGGTGCAAACTTTTTATGACTATTCCCCTCCACTTTAAATAGTTAAAAGTTCCATCATTTGATAACTGTTATAAAATTAATTTTTATGTTGACCACAGTGGAAAGAGCAAGTCTGTGTAGTTGTTGAAGTAGTTTTGCTTGCAGCTCTGGTGCTTCCCTGCAATCGTGGAGTTGGAATATATCCTTTTTAGTCTATGTCCCTCTGTCGGTCCTTCTTCCCCTTCTTACCACAGTGGAAAGACTTCTGTGCTCACCATCCTTTGCACTACCTAGCAGGGGCGGGCTGGTGCTTCTAATACCGGGAGGCAGATTTCTCCTGCCAGCCCAAGGTGGGGAGCTGGGGGGGGGGGGACTGTGCTATCAGCCCGGGGTGCAGGGGGGAGGGGGAGGCGCTGCTACCTAGGGGGAGTGAAGGGATAGTGAGGGAGTGGCAACATAACGGCAGTGAGGGGAAGGAGCCATATAGGGGCGTTGCGGTTGCAGAGACAGGAGACTGTCTGGAAGAGACCCGTTTCCTCTCTCCCTACAGCTAGGGTCTTCCTTTCATATTCCTGTTATCTTTGCGTTGCGCCGCATGCTGGACATTCCCTCATTCGAGAGTGACATCTATATAACAAAGTAGGCAATTTGTATGTGAAGTCTGCTGAAAATGTTGCTTTAATGAATTGGCTGCTCTTATTTGTTATACTTTCCATTTCCCCTTGTGTTACAGTTCTGTTATCTGTTAATGTGCCAATTACTTGTACAGTCATGCAAAGAACAAAACGGCTTCACAAAGGCTCAATCTATTATGTGCGGGAGGAAAGTTTACAGATCTGGTGTCTGCACTAATATTGTACAACGGCTTCATATCATGTTCGTTATTAGCAGCCAGATACTGGCAAGAGGAAGAGACGTTTATCAGTTCCTCTTGTAATCCTGATCTAAACTCCCATTATGCGATCCTTTATGTCATGTAATCACACTCACCATAGGGAATTACTTCTCCAATAAAAAGACACCAAAGACGATGGAGGAACATCTTTATTATTTCTAGGATCCCACCTCATTTAAGATTTAAGGAGAACATTTAACAGGAGAATCAATGAATAAAATAGTCAATCTAATATATAAAGCTGAATGTGTGTGTGCCCATGTGTGCGTGTTTGTATGTGTGTGTGGGTGCACGCGTGTGTGTGCGTGTGTATATGTATATGTGTGCATGTGTATATACATATGTGTGTTTATGTCCACTAAAGGAATCTGCACCATCACATTTACAGCCAGGAAGTTTAGCACGCTGAACTCATTTGACTCAGGGAACGTCATGGACGATGTTTTGAGGGGAAATGTTAACCCAGCACTTTACAGTTAGTCGCCAAAAAAATGCCTATTTACTGTTTGTATGTGTGGAGTAATATACACTGCCTTGGATGTTTTGACAGCTCGCCTAGATATTTATAAGGTGGCCTATAGCAAACAAACACAGCTCTTCTGATTCGTTGCTATAGGCATCAAAGGACATTCAGGTCGCACACAGCCCTCTGTATACAGCAGGAGCCTTCACACAGCCCTCAATATACATCAAGAAGCTGCACACAGTCCCCAGTATACAGCAGGAGGCCACACACAGCCCCCAGTATACAGGAGGAGGTCATACACAACCATCTGTATACAGCAAGAGGACGGACATGTGGCGCCCCTGCGTCCAGGAGGCCACAAAAGGGAACTGCAGCCAGGCAGGTAGGACAATTGTTGCACAACAACACCCTCACAGCCCACACAACCCACGTGCAGTAGATGGTAGCATCCAGCCCGGAGATTGGAATACTCTAGGCAATTGATGGGTGGTGGACAGGGGCTGACTGGCGACGCAAATACTGGGTGGCAAAATTTTTCCGGCAGCCCTTGGGTGAGGACTGGGGGGGGGGGGGGGTGCTGTCAGAAGTTCTCGGCGGCCCATCTCAGACCCTCTCCTGCCAGGCACGTATTTGGGGTTCCTGCGCCCCCCCCATCGCGCCACGCCCCCCTGCAGACAGGGAAGTAGCTAAAGGGAGCCTAGAGGTTCCCATTGTGGTTGGAGTAGATGGTTGCTAGTTAACCGCCACCATGTCACATCAGCAAGGAGGTGGCAGTCATGTTTTGGGTCGTAATCATGTGGAGAGAGCTAGTTTGCCCCTATAGGGTTCATGAAGGCGTGAAAAGGACCACGGCAAAATATATATACTTTTAGACTGACCACTTTTTTTCTTTGTACAAAATCATCCCCATGCATGACAATGCACCATCTCTTGGTACAGAGCATAGCCCTGAGTAATTGGCTGCTATGGACATAAAAGTAGAGAAAACCATGGTGTAGCTACCATTCTCCCCTGATCTCAGCCCTATTGAGAAACTTGGAAGTACCATTAAGCAAAAAAAATCTATGATGCTGCAAGACATTAACCGTCAAACCAGCAGCTCTGGGAGTCAATTCTGACATCCTGCAAACAAATGCAATCAGAAAACATCCAAAACCTGACAAGTGCAATAAATGCAATATTTGTGAAGGTGATATCAAAGAAAGGCAATATACAATATGAGACATACTGGTAGGATGTTTTCATTGTGAGCACCAGTGGGGACAGTGTTGATGATGTATGTAAAGTGCTGTGGAGTTCATAGTGTAATGTAAATGTAAAAGAATATTTCTTCATATGTCGTCACAATACCGGGATCTGAGGATCTTCTATTTCGAGGTCAGGGGCTCTCTGATGCCAGGTTGCTGAATGTCTCGCTGTCTTCCTCTTTTTACACTGCAGTGTGGTGGACAAGAGAGCATTAACTGGTTAATAACAAGAAGTATGGAGTGTACTAACTGAGCCATAAATCCTCCCCATACCATGTCCCGCAGACATTGTAGGATTACTATATGGATTTTATTATTAGGGTACGGACACACTGGCGTGAAACTCGGATGAGTGCAATGTGTGATTTTATCGCAGTGCAGTCAGTTAATCAACCTCTGAAACACATTGACGAGTGTCGGACGCTTTTTTCTCATCCAGATTCTGGATGGGAAAAAAGTCACAACATGCTGCGACAGTCTGCGATTCATGTGCGAGACTCGCCAGTGCAAGTCTATGAGTCCGACAAAATCATGGACCGCACACTGACAGCACACGGACCATCCGAGAGGCATCTTTTTTTTCACTGATACATTATCATTCTTCAGCTGAGACAACTGTAAAATGCTCCTGTAAATGATTCTACAGTAATAGCTGCTGAGAAACAAAACAGATTGCACATGGATGTGATCTAAGAAAACTGTCGGACACTCGCACAGCATTTGGATGTCCCAGTGGCCAGCCACACAGACAGCCCGCCACAGCCACACACAGAGCCACAACCACACACAGAGCCACAGCCACATAGACAGCTACACAGACATAGAGAGCCACACAGAGAGACACAGCCACATAGACAGCCACACAACACACGTAGCCACAGCCAGCCAGAGCCAGCAACATAGACAGCCATAGCCAGCCACACACAAGCACAGCCAGCTACACACACAATATCAGCCATACACACAATCAGCCACACACATAGCTAGCCACACAAACACAGCCAGCCACACACAGCCAAAGCCAGCCAGCCACACACACAGCCAAAGCCAGCCACACACAAGCACAGCTACCCACACCCACACAGACACAGCCAGCCACACACACAGAGAGCAATATAGACAGCCACACACACACATACAGCCAACCACACAGCCAGCCACACACAGCCAAGCAGCCCCAGCCACACACTCACAGTCAGCCACACACAGCCAAACAGCCCCAGCCACACACAGCCAGCCACGCAGCCTCAGCCACAGCCAACCCCAGCCAGCCACAACCACGCAGCCCCAGCCACACACAGACATAGTTAGGCACACACAGCCAGCCACAGCCACATAAAGAAACAGTCAGACACACAGACAGCCACGCAGCCCTAGCCACACATAGACACAGTCAGCCACAGACACATTTTGCCACACACAGCCAGCCACGCAGCCTCAGCCACACAGACACAGTCAGCCACAGACAGCCCCAGCAACACAGACACATAGTCAGCCACAGCCACGCAGCCCCAGCCACACACAACCAGCCACAAAGACCCAGCCACACACAGCCAGCCACAAAGCCCCAGCCACATACAACCAGCCACAAAACCCCAGCCACATACAGACAAATAGTCAGCCACACAGACACAGCTCCAGCCATACACAGAAACATAGACAGAAAGACACACACACACACTACCCACCACCACCATCATGATCTGAGCAGCCAGAGCTGCACAATCAAATTTGAAACAGTATGGCGGCCATCACTGTCTGCGCTCCGCTCTGGAGGGACTGGGTGGGTTCACACGGTTTTTCACTGCCTGCGTGCTGACGTAGCACGCAGGCTACACATACCCACCGCTCTGAACCCTCCCTCCTCCCTGTCTTTGCTGGGCTCGCCTGGCTGGCGCAGTGGCGCAGACGCCCTCTCATCCCGCAGGCCAGCCGGGTGCCATGACAACGCACCCGCTGCTGCCGGAAGCCCGGACCGGCCCCGCGATGGCGCAGCCTGCTGAGAGAGCTGAGAGCTCTGCTCAGAGGTGAGTGTGGCTGCGGCGGTTGCGGCCGAGCCGACAGACAGCCGCCTGCTAGCACTGACTCAGTCAGTGGCTTAATCGCGACCGGCGTCCCGCCGGTTGCCAGGACGACGCAACCCTTGCTGCGATTTGAAGATCGGGCGGTCCCACTGCGGCCGCACCGTGCTGACAGCCGGCCGCTCAGTCAGATCCTTTCGCTATTCCGGGCGGCTGCCAGCAGTACCGGGCGGCCCTAAACTGTCACTATACCGGCGGCCCGGAGGGCAGTTGCCCCCCAGGAACCCGGCCCAGTCCGCCCCTGGTGGTGGATTTGGAGGAGTGGGTTGGGCACACACGTAGTCAGGTGACTTGACAGTAGAAATAGGAAGGGGGAGGAGGAAGGAGTTCAGTAGGCCCAGGGTGCCGAGCTGTAAAGACCAAGAACAGGCCAGAGAACAGCAGAAGGTTGAGCTAAGCTGAGCAGCAGAAGGAAGCACACGTTATGGCAAAGTGGGGCATAAGGAGCGCAGAATCTATACCGAGCCAGTGTGAGCCGGAGGAGAGAGAAAGCACGTGTCACGCTGGGAGCGGAGAGACACCCAGCGTAGGACAACGACGGGGGGGGGGATAAGGAGTCCCTAAAGCTATGGGCACAAGAGGGAGAGGGTGACCCCTAGTCTTCCTGGGGCTGACCCTGTCTGCCCTGACGTCCCTATACAGTTTCCTCAACTGTCGCCGACCACGAACCTCGTCCCTCTCTGATCCTAGCACTACCTTATCTAAGGATCAGATGGGGAGGTTCACTAGACCCCTCCACTAACAACTAAAGACAACACAAGGAAAACAGACAATGGGGAAAGAAAACACTTATCTTGCAGCAGAGCACAGCAACCTCCACAATCTCAGCTTCTGCTTGGAGCAAGGATAATGAGTCCACAAGGAAATATCACCTGCACCGAGGGAGGGCAATGAAACTCCTTATAAAGGAGGGAAGAACCTGCTGGGTCCTAGAGACCCAGAATACTGGTGTAGAAACCAGACCGAGCACAAGACCTTCCCAGCCGTCCTCCCATGATAGGGAGATCTTATCATACCTTCTCTTTATCTACACAGAAGGTAAATGCCCCTGAAAGACGGACCGTCCTCAAACCTTATGGCTGATTGGCCAAACGCTGGGACCGTCTGCGCGTGGCCTCTACCCTGTCATCCGTGCCACCCGTGACAGTACCCCCCCGTCCACGAGGGGCCCCCGGACACTCAGGACCAGGCTTATCCGGATGGGAACGGTGAAAAGCGCGGACCAGCCTAGCGGCGGAGACTTCCGACGCCGGCACCCACATCCGTTCCTCCGGACCGTATCCCCTCCAGTGCACCAAATACTGAAGAGAACGGCGCACCCTGCGAGAATCAACCACCTTTGAGATCTCAAATTCCAAATTCCCCGCTACGCAGATGGGCTCCGGGGGCAAAGGAGACGGGTTAGACGACGGCACATACGGTTTGAGGAGCGACCTATGAAATACATTGTGGATCTTAAGAGCGGGAGGCAACGCAAGACGAAACGCCACGGGATTGATAACGGCGGTTATCTGATAAGGGCCAATAAACCTGGGCCCCAACTTCCAAGAGGGCACCTTCAACTTCACATTCTTGGTAGACAACCACACGTAGTCATTCACACACAGGTCCGGACCTGGCGCACGCTTCCTGTCAGCCATACGTTTGTACCTGTCGCCTAAGAGCTTCAAGCTACTCTGTACCCTCCGCCAAACCGAGGAGAGGGATGAGGTAAATCGGTCCTCCTCAGGAACTCCGGAAGGACTAGTACCACTAAAAGTACCAAACTGAGGATGAAACCCATATGCACCGAAGAACGGTGACTTGCCAGTGGACTCCTGAAGACGATTATTAAGGGCAAACTCGGCCAAGGGCAAATAACTCGCCCAAGTCTCCTGATTGTCAGAGACAAAACACCTCAGATAAGTCTCCAAATTCTGATTCATACGTTCGGTCTGCCCATTAGACTGAGGATGAAAAGCAGAAGAGAAGGACAAGGCAATTCCTAAACGTGCACAAAAAGCCTTCCAAAACTTGGAGACAAACTGAGTACCACGATCAGAAACCACCTCGGAGGGAACTCCATGAAGCTTCACGATCTCACTTACAAACACCTGTGCCAGTGTCCGAGCATTAGGAAGCGCGGGCAGTGCCACAAAGCGAACCATCTTACTGAACCTATCAACCACTACCAGCACTACCGTCTTGCCTGCAGACGCCGGAAGATCGGTGATAAAATCCATTGACACATGTGTCCATGGCCTCTCAGGAATAGACAATGGCAAGAGAGAACCAGCCGGACGGGTATGCGGAACCTTAGCCCGTGCACACACACTACAGGCAGATACGAATTCCGCTACGTCCTTCCTCAACCCCGGCCACCAAAAGCGACGAGATAAAAGATCGAAGGTGGCCCTACTGCCGGGATGCCCTGCCAATACGGAGTCGTGATGCTCTGACAGCACTCTGAGACGCAAAGATGATGGCACAAACAGTCTCCCAGAAGGACAGGAGGCAGGGGCGCCCCCCTGGACCTTCAACACCTCCCCCTCCAGATCAGGGCAAAGAGCAGAAACAACCACCCCCTCCTGTAAGATGGGAACGGGACTTTCATGAGCACTACCACCCGGGAAACTACGCGACAATGCATCAGCCTTCACGTTCTCAACCCCTGGACGGTAAGTGACGGTAAAATTAAATCTCGTGAAAAACAAGGACCACCGGGCCTGCCGGGGATTGAGACGCTTGGCGGACTCAAGGTAAGACAGGTTCTTGTGGTCGGTAATAACCGTGATGGGATGGACAGCCCCTTCCAACCAGTGACGCCATTCCTCAAAAGCCAATTTAATAGCCAACAGCTCCCTATTACCGACATCATAATTCCTCTCGGCCGACGACAACTTCTTGGAGAAGAACGCGCAGGGCACCCATTTCCCAGGCGAAGGGCCTTGCGACAATACAGCCCCCACCCCCACCTCAGACGCATCCACCTCCACAACGAAGGGCTGAGAAAGATCGGGCTGACGGAGAATAGGTGCGGAAACAAAACAACGCTTTAGGGAGGAGAAAGCCTGGCGAGCAGACTCCGACCACTCGGAAAAATCGGTCCCCTTCCTAGTCATGTCCGTAAGAGGCGTCACCAGCACCGAATAGTTCCGAATAAATTTACGGTAAAAGTTGGTAAACCCCAAAAAAACGTTGCAATGCCCGTAGATTGTCCGGTTGTTCCCAGTCCAACACCGCCCGGACTTTTTCCGGATCCATCCGAAAACCCAATGGCGACAGGAGGTACCCCAAAAACCGTACCTCCTGAACGGCGAAGACACATTTCTCGAGTTTAGCATACAGCTTATTGTCTCGTAATACCTGTAACACCTGCTTGACATGGGACTGATGCGTCTCCAAATCGGGGGAATAGATCAAGATATCATCTAAGTAAACAACCACAAATCTACCCACCAAATGATGGAATATGTCATTGACAAAGTGTTGGAACACCGCAGGGGCGTTAGTGAGCCCGAACGGCATTACGAGACTTTCAAAATGGCCGTCCGGGGTATTAAATGCCGTCTTCCATTCATCCCCCTCTCTGACCCTAATCAGGTTGTAGGCCCCCCTCAAATCCAACTTGGAGAACCATTTAGCACCCTCTACCTGACTGAATAAATCAGGAATCAGAGGGAGGGGTACGGATCACGGACAGTAATCCGATTCAACTCCCGGAAATCCAGGCAAGGACGGAGGCCCCCATCTTTTTTCTTAACAAAAAAGAAACCAGCCGCAACCGGCGAGGTTGAGGGCCTGATGTGACCCGACTGCAGACTCTCGGAAATGAAATCCTTCATCGCCTGTCTTTCCGGACCCGATATAGCAAACATCCTAGCTTTGGGCAGTTTAACTCCGGGAACGAGGTTGATTGGGCAATCGTATGCCCGATGGGGGGCAGGTCTTGGCACCCCTTCTCTGAGAACACATCCTCATACTCCGATAGGAACGGGGGCAGAGATACCGCAGACACCACCGAAAACGAGGTAACCAAACAATTCTCAGAACAAAAATCACTCCATTCCACAATGTCCCGGGACTGCCAATCCACTACGGGATTATGTTTAATCAACCATGGCAAGCCCAGGACAATGGGAGCGGGGAGACCGTCTAGAACATAGCAAGATATCGTCTCTTGATGTTGGGATCCAACCGTCAACTTAATGTCATGTACGATATGTGTGAGACTACCTTGAGCAAGAGGTGCTGAGTCGATGGCATAGATACGGATGGGGCGAGACAATAAACAGCAGTTAAGCCCATGAGCGTCTACAAACTGAGCATCCACCATGCTGACCCCCGCACCACTATCCACAAACACAGAAATACCCTCCGTTGTGCCCTCCAGCGCCACCTCCGCACTTAGGAGGAAACGGGAAGTACAAATGGAGGATACACACACCTCCCGCTCGACCACCTCCACACCCCCCATAGTCACAGAAGGTCCAGGCCCCCCAGTCCGTGTAGGGGTGTAGGGACAGGCCCCAATAAAATGGTCCCCTTTCCCACAGAAAAAACAGACCCCCTTCCCCTTGCCCCGGGAGGTACCGGCGGAGAACCTCGAGGCCGCCGCACCTCCCAGCTGCATCGGTTCCTCCGCACTCGGGAGGAACGACTCACCCTCCGCGTGACCTCCCGGTAACCAGGAATCACCACGAGAATGGCTCCCAGTAACAGGAGGTCTCCCCCTCCGCTCCTGGAGGCGTCTATCCATACGAATAGCTAACGACATAGCCGCCTCCAGGGACGGAGGGGTCTCATAAACCGCCAGAGCGTCCTTCAGCCTCTCCGAAAGACCCTGACAAAAGTGACTCCGGAGTGCCGGATCGTTCCACTTCGTGTCCGTAGCCCACCTGCGGAACTCAGAACAATATGATTCCGCCGACCGAATCCCCTGGCGGAGATGGCGTAACCTGGATTCAGCCAAAGCGACACGGTCAGGGTCATCATATATGAGGCCCAGGGCGTCAAAAAATTCATCCACAGAGCGGAGACAAGTAGAGTCCTGTGGCAGAGAGAAAGCCCAGGACTGGGGATCTCCCTGCAGTAGCGACATAATAATTCCTACACGCTGCTGCTCATCACCAGTGGAATAAGGCCTAAGCCTAAAATATAATTTACAGGCCTCTTTGAATACAGTAAACTTATCTCTACCTCCTGAAAACCTGTCAGGGAGGGCAACCTTAGGTTCAGGTCTGGCCTGACCCAATGCTTGATTCCCCAAGACACCATTTTGCGGTTGCGGGCCCTGTAAAGCCGACCGAAGGTCCGCAACCTCCAAAGACAGAGACTGCAGCTGCTGGGCCAAAGCAGACACAGGATCCATAAGGAAAGGAAGAAAATTCGGTTCCTCCCCTGTCCTTCAGTTACAGTATTGGCAGGTGATAATGTCACGCTGGGAGCGGGAGAGACACCCAGCGTAGGACAACGACGGGGGGGGGGATAAGGAGTCCCTAAAGCTATGGGCACAAGAGGGAGAGGGTGACCCCTAGTCTTCCTGGGGCTGACCCTGTCTGCCCTGACGTCCCTATACAGTTTCCTCAACTGTCGCCGACCACGAACCTCGTCCCTCTCTGATCCTAGCACTACCTTATCTAAGGATCAGATGGGGAGGTTCACTAGACCCCTCCACTAACAACTAAAGACAACACAAGGAAAACAGACAATGGGGAAAGAAAACACTTATCTTGCAGCAGAGCACAGCAACCTCCACAATCTCAGCTTCTGCTTGGAGCAAGGATAATGAGTCCACAAGGAAATATCACCTGCACCGAGGGAGGGCAATGAAACTCCTTATAAAGGAGGGAAGAACCTGCTGGGTCCTAGAGACCCAGAATACTGGTGTAGAAACCAGACCGAGCACAAGACCTTCCCAGCCGTCCTCCCATGATAGGGAGATCTTATCATACCTTCTCTTTATCTACACAGAAGGTAAATGCCCCTGAAAGACGGACCGTCCTCAAACCTTATGGCTGATTGGCCAAACGCTGGGACCGTCTGCGCGTGGCCTCTACCCTGTCATCCGTGCCACCCGTGACAGCACGTCCGAGGCCAGATCCCCAGGAGTGTGCAGGAAAGAAAGGGATGGGGAGACCCGGGCCCTAGAGACACAGCTGAAGCTACCGACTGCAGGCGGAGTAGCCCTCCTACTATACTGAGAGACGCAGAGGGAAGGAGCCTGGTAGAGCCTCATATTGAAGGACTGCTAGAGGCTGGGCTGAGTAGAGTGTCTGCTCTATAGAGGACCGTGGTTTCATCCGGATCCTCAAATAACACGACGGGGGACCACAGCTTTACATTAGGGTCCCTACCCCAAAGGACAGGCAGCTAAATGACGAACAGGAGGACCCACAGGGGCCCGAGTCACCGCCATAATGTCCGGCGTTTCACACACACACCCGTGGATACGGAGACCGTTAACAGCCCGGAAAGGACACAGAGACTGTGTGAGGGGTCACAGAGAGAGAGACCTGGCTGTAGAGTAAAGGGAACCCGGAGAGGGAGAGTGTGCCCGTGTATTAAGAACTGAGACGTGTAAGAACTGTACTTGAATTGTACTTGAACTGTAAAGGACTTGTGAACTGTCTGAAAAACTGAGAGTAAACACGGAAAACCCTGAGATTGCCTCCCTTGTGTCTCTGCATGAAAGCGATTCTCTCCATACAGGATTACAGAAAGCCCTCCACCTGCAGAGCCACAGCACAGCCTGTCAGCACCAGCATTGAGGAGAGATTCCTGCAGCGTCTGTACAGTAAATGTACTGAACATTCCACAATAGACTTAACCCTTACTGCCCCGGGGAACACAGTTCTACCCACTGGAACTATACCATCTAAGCTGCTATTCCAACATCCCCAGAGGTTCTGCAGCAGCGGCGGCCCCATCACTGGCCGCATATAGTGGGTGGCGTCACGACTGACAATCCCCTGTAAATATTCCCCTTTTATTGCCGAGCCCGGGACACGGTCCGGACCAGGACCACCCGTGACTTCCCCAGTAGCAGACCGGTCCGGTACCGAGTACCCACGTCCCAGTGGGCCCGACAGACACATCCTCCAATATACAGCAGGAGGCCAAACAGCTCCCAGTATGCAGCAGGAGGCTGCACACGGCCCTCAGTATAGAGCAGGACTCAACACCCAGCCACTAGTATTACAGGAGGAATCCACACACAGCCCCAGTATACAGCAGGAGGCCGTACACAGCCCCTAGTGTTATAGCAGGAGGCCATATACAGCCCCTAGTATTACAGCAGGAGGCAGCATACAGCCCCCAGTATACAGACGAAAGTCACACATAGCCTCTGTATTACACAAGGAGCCCACACATAGCCCTGCATTACTCCAGGAGCCCACACATAGCCCTGTATTACTCCAGGAGCCCACACATAGCCCCTGTATTACACTTGCAGCCTGTGTATTTTAGCAGAGAGAAACAAGACTTTATTAACTCAATCTATTTTCTAATAATTAAGAACAGTTACTTACTATCCTGGGCAAGGTCGGGGACTACAGCTAGTATAATAATATTGCCAATATTAATAACAGCAAGTAATGAGAAAAAAATAAATGTGATAATTTATTAAAGAGCTTGTTATATCTGACTAGATGTGGGCCCGATTCTAATGTATTGGGTATTCTAGAATATGTATGTAGTTGACATACTATGACTGACAGAACTTGCTCAGTCAATGTGAGTGAACTACATATATATATACTGTATATATATATATATATATATATATATATATATATATATATATATAGCAGCGCTATGGTATATGGTGGTACATTACAGCACATGTATAGCAGCACTATGGTATATGGCGGTACATTACAGCACATGTATAGCAGCACTATGGTATATGGAAGTATATTACAGTATATGTACAGGTGCACTATAGTATATGGTGGTACTTTATAGCACATGTATAGCAGCACTATAGTATATGGTGGTATATTACAGAATATATACAGGTGCACTATGGTATATGGTGGTACTTTATAGCACATGTATAGCCGCACTATAGTATATGGCAGTATATTAGAGTACATGTATAGCAGCACTATAGTATATGGCGCTAAATTACAGTACATGTATAGCAGCGCTATGGTATATGGCAGTACATTAGAGTACATGTATATCAGCACTATAGTATGTGACGGTACATTACACTACATGTATAGCAGCACTATGGTATATGGCGGTACATTACAGTACATGTACAGCAGCACTATGGTATATGGCGGTACATTACAGTACATGTACAACAGCGCTATGGTATATGGCGGTACATTACAGCACAGGTATAGCAGCACTATAGTATATGACAGTACATTACAGTACATTTATAGCAGCGCTATGGTATATGGCGGTACATTACAGCACATGTATAGCAGCACTATAATATATGGTGGTACATTACAATACATGTATAGCAGCGCTATGGTATATGGCGGTACATTACAGTACATGTATAGCAGCACTATAGTATATGGCGGTACATTACATTACATATATAGCAGTGCTAAGATATATGGCGGTAATTTATAGCACATGTATAGCAGCGCTATAGTATATGGCGGTACATTACAGTAAATGTATAGCAGTGCTATCGTATATGTCGGTTCATTACAGTTCATGTTTAGCAGCGCTCTAGTATATGGCGGTACATTACAGCACATTTATAGCAGCACCATAGTATATGGCGGTACATTACAGTACATACATAGCAGTGCTATAGTATATGGCGGTACATTACAGTACATATATAGCAGCACTATAGTATATGGCGGTACATTACAGGACATGTATAGTAGCGCTATGGTATATGGTGGTACATTACAGGACATGTATAGCAGCACTATAGTATATGGCGGTACATTACAGCACATGTATGGCAGCACTATAGTATATGGCAGTATATTACAGTACATGTATAGCAGCGCTGCGGTACATTACAGTACATGTACAGCAGAGCTATACTATATGGTGGTACATTACAGTACATGTATAGCAGCGCTGTAGTATATGGCGGTACATTACAGCACATGTATAGTAGCGCTATAGTATATGGCGGTACATTACAGCACATGTATAGCAGCGCTATGGTATATGGCGGTACATTGCAGTACATGTATAGCAGAACTATGGTATATGGCGATACTCCGCTCCCCGCGGCCCCCCTGTTCCTTCTGGCCCCCACTCCTCCACAGTAAAAGAAAAAATAAAAAAATCCTCAGTGAGGATACTCACCCGTCCGCCGGCTCGCTCCACCTCCGTCTTCTAGGTCCTACAGGCTGTTAGGACCTGTCGTTGCCTGGGAAACCGATCAGCTGATCGGTCACATGACCGCTAACTGCCGTGGGGGCAAGATGGAGCAGGGGGGCAGAATGGTGATGGAAGGGAGCAGGATGGTGGGGGGTGTGGGGCAGGAAGGAGGCGGGGGCTAACTGCCATGGGGGCAAGATGGAGCAGGGGGGCAGGATGGTGATGGAAGGGAGCAGGATGGTGGGGGGTGTGGGGCAGGAAGGAGGCGGGGGGCAGGATGGAGCGAGCGGGGCAGCATGGAGTGAGCAAGGTAGCATGGAGTGAGCGGGGCAGCATAGAGCCGGGGGGCAGGATGGAGCGAGCGGGGCAGGATGGAACGAGCAGGGCAGGATGGAGCGAGCAGGGAAGGATTGAGCGAGCGGGGCACCATGGAGCAAGCGGGGCAGCATGGAGCAAGCGGGGCAGTATGGAGCGAGCAGGGCAGCAGGGAGTCGGGGTAGCAGGATGGATGCAGGGGGTGCAGGATGGAAGCGGGGGTCAGGAGGGATGCGAGGGGGGGCAGAATGGATGTGGGGAGCAGGATGGAGCCGGAGGAGCAGGATGGAGCTGGGAAAGCAGAATGGCGGCGGAGGCAGGTTGGAGGTGGCAGGGCATGGAACCAGGGTGGCAGGATGGAGGCAGTGGGGGCAGGATGGAGCCAGCAGGGCATGAAGCTATGCGTCGCTGTCGCCAGGTTACAACTACTATATAATCGTCTAGTTTTGAATGCGCTCGGCTTTTTGCATAAGCGCCGCTCATTGGTTGCCGCTGCTGGCGGCAGCCAATGAGCGCTGGCGCGTGATTTCCGTGACAGACAGAGAACATTAGATGAATATATAGTAGATGTTGTGGGTTCTATTAATAACCTTGGCAGTTTAACAATGCAACAATTTTTATTTATTCTTTCGATGGCTACAATGCAATGCCCACCAGGCAAAACCTACCGTTTCCCAAATTTTGGCTAGCCCACATCTTTTATATTTTCAACCAGTACAGTCTGAAGTGACAGTCTATACTACACCAAATGACAATAAGCATGACCGTAGCAAGTTTATCCAACTTCATTCACTATAGTCCATTCATAGGCACCAGGACCTGGCCACAGCAACAGATCCTCTCCCCTCCACATCACAGCACCAAATGACTAACAAAAACATGTGGCTTATTGTATCAGGAGCCCAATCTATTGCTCTGTCTGCAGGATTGTGTATTAAAGAAGCCCTCTGCTGAGAGCAACAAAGACGCACCACCCCCACCACATGCAGGACAATTATTTCCCACTGCAGGCCATATTACATTGGATGACATGGAGGCTAACTATGATAACACATTGTCTAAGTACCTCCTTTTTCAATTGTGAAAGGTCACATGCCAGTGACCACAATCTGACAATCAAGCAAATCTCCAATAAATCATTACAATAAAATTTATGTAAAATGTTTACTCTATGTCCATTGGTTCAACAGATTTTAGTCCATAGCCAGCTCCTCACCGGGACCTTTTCCGGTGGATGAAAACTGTTAAAACTGCAAACCAGTGTGTCCGGTTGTAGTAGATAAATGGATACTAGAGAAGAACAAGTACAGAATTGTACTAAAAATCTGAATACACCAAAATACAGATTTTTTGCTATTCACTACTACGTGAATTCAGCAACATCTCCACCATTTAAATAGATTGCAAAGGGTTATTAAAAGGTTAAAAAACAATGCTTATACTCATCGCTCACTTCTCTCATCACTCTACTGTGCACCCTCCTTTGTCTCTATCTTTTTATCCCCTCCGCCTTTTCAATTTAGGCCAAGACTACTGGCTCTGAAGATTGCTAAGATGCTAAGTGGTGAGAAAAAGAGGGGATGAAGACTGAGGGGTGACAGCGAAAGGAGGAGTTGCCAGAAAGGTGAGCGGTAAGATGAGCATCTTATGTTTATTAAGATCTGGAGTCAAAGGTTGTGGACAAAAATGAGATCTTTTTTTTCTAATCTCACTTAAGAACATGGTGTTATCACCTTCTAAAATCAATTTGACTATATTGAGTTATTTCTTAAAGGTACATCATTTAAACTTTAGTCCATTCTCGTTTAGTTGAGTTTATATTCTGTATTTTTTTTGTGGAAGAACACTTTCTATTGATTTTTGTATTAATCATATAAAAGCAGGTTAATGATCCAATAATTTTTACATGTGTCCTAACACAGTATCACAGTATCTCCAGGCAGATGACCACAATGTAGTGCCCCTAGTCCAGCAATAATATTCCTTACGTTCCTCCAGATGAGGGATATCATGACCGAAGCACGTATCAAGCTCCAGTCAACAAGAACAGTTCTTAGGGCCCCTTTACACGCGGCTACATTTCTAGGGTGGCTACAGGTAACTTACTGGTTGCAGTGAAATCATGGAGACAAGGTTCTATCTTGTTGCTGTGTACAAATGGAATAATCTCTCCATGATTTCACTGCAACCAGTAAGTTACCTGTAGCCACCCAAGAAATGTAGTCGCGTGTAAAGGGGCCCTTAGGGATAGTTCCTCAAATCCAATCCAGATGGTAGATATCACGACTGTATCATGTGTATCCAACTCCAGTGTGTATAGCCCATCCACAGGCTTAAGGACCTGGCCTCAGCATTTATTCTCTCCCTTCAAATTCACAACACGAACTATCCCTAAAACATGTGTTGCCCTGGTTGGGCAAAGATACGCATACCTTCCTCCTTACCCATAGGGTATATCTAATTTACTGAGTGAAATGAGTTTACTGAAGTCTCCACCCAGTCTGAAAATGTGTTTTTTGGAGAAGCTCCCTGCGGAGAAAAACAAAGACGCACAGCCGCTCACCAGATGCAGGACAGTAAGTCGTACTCTAGGCCTGATTGCATTGATGTTCAATGGCCAACTAGGATGACACATTGTCACAACTAGAGATGAGTGAATCTGTTCGGATAATTTATGTCTGAAAATCATTGGCGCCGGCATTGCTGTGCTTCTACGTCTTTGATGATTTGCCCAGTGCAAGCCACCTGCAATGTTTGATTGGCTCTCACTGAGGGTAAAAACAGAGTATTGACTATAGTGTGGATGTAAAAGTGAAAAAAAATAAATAAATACCCTCCCTCCCACCCCCAGAAGTGGTTTGTGTATGTGGGCGGAGAGCCGAACAGCAAATGAGTAAAGGCTCAGGTCTAATTCAGGTTCCGAACAGCACCACAGAACCCAAACATCCCTGGGTTCATTCGGCAACCGAACCTGAGCCTTGAAATCTTCACTCATTTCTAGTCACAACTCCTTTCTCCTATTAATTATCCACTTTAGACTAAAGATCAAGCAAGCAAATCTCTAATCAATCACAACAATGTTGATGTAACAGTGCTCTGTGGTGTAAAAAGTCACTCTATGACCAAAAGTCTTAAATCTGTGGTCATCTCCTCCGTCATAACCTATAAACCTCATTATTGGCCACATCAAGTTATGCCCAATATGGACACTGAACCAGTAGAGGTGAAGGAATTTACAAATGATAGTTGAATAGAAGAAAGTCACGAGAGAAATATATTAATATACCGTAAATTATATAAAATATTTCATGTCAAAAATTGACGGTGACAGACATGTCTAATAATATCTTGTTGCTTTCTTTGGCTTTTTCGTTATCTCTTGGGCTATGCTGATTATTCCAAGTTACCCAAGGAATTCAAAGTTTGTCAAGTATCTTAATGCTGGAAAAAGAATTTACAGCTGAAACATGTGGAATAATTTATCAAGACTTTCCTTTAATTCGCCAGTCTTGAACCTAACGCCGGCTTTACCGAGAAGCACTTTATTTATTAGGAATAGCGCACCTCTGAAAATATTCATCAATACAGCAGGACTCCAATATATAACCCAAAAATGAACTGACTTGTTTCAACCCCCCACCCAATAGAAAATAGGACTTGCTAAAGTCAAAGAGCCACATATTTTAGAATCAATTGAATAAAAGAGGTCAAATTATTAGAGGGTGCGGAGGTGGACGACGGGCGCACCGTTTCGCACTGAATGTGCTTCAACGGGTCCAACCAAACCATGTTAGACCCGTTGAAGCACATTCAGTGCACAACAGAGCGCCCGTTGTCCACCTCCGCACCCCCTCCCTCCACCATTGCCTGTAACCTGCA
The DNA here is from genome assembly GCA_033576535.1 of Allobates femoralis. Taxonomy (NCBI): domain Eukaryota; kingdom Metazoa; phylum Chordata; class Amphibia; order Anura; family Aromobatidae; genus Allobates; species Allobates femoralis. The sequence continues at coordinate 70,693,861 of JARQOC010000012.1, forward strand.
CAGATGAAATAAAGAAGCCGAGATTATAACACCACAAGTGGTGAGTGCCGGCTCATACTTTCTTATGAATAATAGATTTACTCTATTGACCGTCACATTAAGGTGGAACCTTTGTTCTTGAAGCTCTGGAAGTATATTCTTGGCAAAACATTATGGATCAGTAAATTATAGGTCAAATTCAGATGTCCATGAAAGATAAGGTACAGTATTATTCTAGCTTTGTTCTTGTACATAGGAGTAGTATTATAGTAGAGAAAAAGCTATGTAGTCAGATCATCCGAGGAAAGCTTCAAGGCATGAACACGGCAGGACTTCATTAACCAGAAAATCCAGCAGCATAAGACTTCACTGAAAATCCAAAATTTTAATGGTAGAAAAGGTACAAATCCTTGTCATGACATCCCTTCACCAATACCATAAAAAACACTTAAAAAAGCAAACATGTCTCGAACATAAGTTTTAAAAGAGACTCTGTCAGGTCATTTTTTAGTATGATACTCATAGTACCCTTGAATAGTGCTCGGGCAGAGCTTTCAAAACATGTCTAGTGTTGAGCGAGCATGCTCGGCACTACTCGGTACTCGCACGAGTAATCTCGCGATACTCGTGCTGTGCTCGTGGTCGTCATCTCTCCATGTTGGCGCTCTTTTGAGAGCCAGCCCACGTGCAGGGATTGGCTGACAGACCACTGCAATGCCACAGCCCTGTTAGTTGTGGCATAGCAGTGATTGGCCGCCCTGCACAGCGTGACCGAGCCTTTATAACTCCTGGCGCGCTGTGCTCGGCACACAGCCATCCAGACAGTGAGTGTAGGGAGAGTGTCTGCTGCTGATTAGGGACAGATTTGCGGCCCTCATAGGTAGATCCGGATCAGGGCTGCAAACTGCTGCTGACCACAACAGTCCTTCTCAGGACTAATCTAGGAGGACATAGGCAGGGTGATCCAGATCGGAGTCCAAGATTTCCAGTGACCAGAACAGTCCTTCTCAGGACTAATCTAGGAAGATCTAGGCAGGGTGATACAGATTGGAATCCAAGCTTTCCTGTGACCATTAGAGTCACCACACTCTTGTACTTAGTACCTTAATACAGGTTAGGGACTAAAATCCTCTCTTCAAACCATTACAGTCACCAGACAGGTGTACGTAGTACCTTAATACAGGTTAGGGAACTAAAATCCTAACTCTTGTCATCAAAACAGTCACCAGACAGGTGTACGTACTACCTTAATACAGGTTAGGGACTAAAATCCTCTCTTCAAACCATTACAGTCACCAGACAGGTGTACGTACTACCTTAATACAGGTTAGGGAACTAAAATCCTAACTCTTGTCATCAAAACAGTCACCAGACAGGTGTACGTACTACCTTAATACAGGTTAGGGACTAAAATCCTCTCTTCAAACCATTACAGTCACCAGACAGGTGTACGTACTACCTTAATACAGGTTAGGGAACTAAAATCCTAACTCTTGTCATCAAAACAGTCACCAGACAGGTGTACGTACTACCTTAATACAGGTTAGGGACTAAAATCCTCTCTTCAAACCAATACAGTCACCAGACAGGTGTACGTACTACCTTAATACAGGTTAGGGAACTAAAATCCTAACTCTTGTCATCAAAACAGTCACCAGACAGGTGTACGTACTACCTTAATACAGGTTAGGGACTAAAATCCTCTCTTCAAACCATTACAGTCACCAGACAGGTGTACGTACTACCTTAATACAGGTTAGGGAACTAAAATCCTAACTCTTGTCATCAAAACAGTCACCAGACAGGTGTACGTACTACCTTAATACAGGTTAGGGACTAAAATCCTCTCTTCAAACCATTACAGTCACCAGACAGGTGTACGTACTACCTTAATACAGGTTAGGGAACTAAAATCCTAACTCTTGTCATCAAAACAGTCACCAGACAGGTGTACGTACTACCTTAATACAGGTTAGGGAACTAAAATCCTAACTCTTGTCATCAAAACAGTCACCAGACAGGTGTACGTGCTACCTTAATACAGGTTAGGGACTAAAATCCTCTCTTCAAACCATTACAGTCACCAGACAGGTGTACGTACTACCTTAATACAGGTTAGGGAACTAAAATCCTAACTCTTGTCATCAAAACAGTCACCAGACAGGTGTACGTACTACCTTAATACAGGTTAGGGAACTAAAATCCTAACTGTTGTCATCTCAACAGTCACCACACTGTTGTACGTCATACCTTTCTACAGGTTAGGGAACTAAAATCCTAACTGTTGTCATCTCAACAGTCACCACACTGTTGTACGTCATAAGTTTCTACAAGTTAGGGAACTAAAATCCTAACTGTTGTCATCTCAACAGTCACCACACTGTTGTACGTCATACCTTTCTACAGGTTAGGGAACTAAAATCCTAACTCTTGTCATCTCAACAGTCACCACACTGTTGTACGTCATAAGTTTCTACAAGTTAGGGAACTAAAATCCTAACTCTTGTCATCTCAACAGTCACCACACTGTTGTACGTCATACCTTTCTACAGGTTAGGGAACTAAAATCCTAACTGTTGTCATCTCAACAGACACCACACTGTTGTACGTCATAAGTTTCTACAAGTTAGGGAACTAAAATCCTAACTCTTGTCATCTCAACAGTCACCACACTGTTGTACGTCATAAGTTTCTACAAGTTAGGGAACTAAAATCCTAACTGTTGTCATCTCAACAGTCACCACACTGTTGTACGTCATAAGTTTCTACAAGTTAGGGAACTAAAATCCTAACTGTTGTCATCTCAACAGTCACCACACTGTTGTACGTCATACGTTTCTACAGGTTAGGGAACTAAAATCCTAACTCTTGTCATCTCAACAGTCACCACACTGTTGTACGTCATACGTTTCTAGAAGTTAGGGAACTAAAATCCTAACTGTTGTCATCTCAACAGTCACCACACTGTTGTACGTCATAAGTTTCTACAAGTTAGGGAACTAAAATCCTAACTCTTGTCATCTCAACAGTCACCACACTGTTGTACGTCATACCTTTCTACAGGTTAGGGAACTAAAATCCTAATCTCCTGTGACCTCCACAGTCACCAGACAGTTGTCGCTCTATACAGGTAAAATGCGCAAAGGCGTTGGCAAGGCGGTTGGCAAGGAACAAGGAAGTGGACGTGATGGTGGTGCAGGCAGAGGCCGAGGTCGTATGCAAGCACTAATTTCGCAACAACAAAGGGCCACATCTCCTCGCACGTCCTGTCCCAAATTCTTGGGGCCTGCAGCAGTACACCACTGTTGAACCAAGACCAGTGTCAACAGGTTGTTGCTTGGATAGCGGATAATGCTTCAAGTCAGATGGGCACCTCCACAAACACCCTGTCTTCCGCACAGTCAACTGTCAGTAGCCGTGATACTGCACCGCACATTTCACAACCTGATCCTCCTTCCTACCACCTGGCCGAGTACACGTCCACGGACATTACAGATCCCACACTAGGACACTCGGAAGAGCTGTTCACGTATCCATTCGCAGAATCTGGCCTGTCGCCACCTCCTCTTGAAGTGGGTCATGAGGAGATGGTATATACAGATGCCCAAATATTTGAGCAGCCGCGTTATGACGAACGGAACGTTGTCAAAGTGTCTCAACAAGGGGTGGACGATGATGAGACACAATTGCCAGGAAGTCAGGAGGAGGATCAGGGTGCGGAAGAGGAAGACGACGTGGTGGATGATCCAGTAGCTGACCCTACATGGCAGGAGGATATGCAGAGCGAGGACAGCAGTGCACAGGGGGAGGGAGGCGTAGCATCCCAACAGCCAGTACGAAGCAGGGTTGCGTCCGCAGGCAGAAGGCAGGCAACCGTTCGGCGGAACAACAACACAACTCAAGGTGCCTGTGCAAATGTTCGGTCTTCCCTAGTCTGGGAGTTTTTTAAGTTGGCTCCAGAAGACTCTAAAAAGGCCATTTGCCACACCTGCCATGCCACTATCAGCAGGGGTACGAAAACTAGCAGCCTGACCACCACCAGCATGATCAGGCACATGTCAGCCAAGCACCCGACTTTGTGGGAAGTACCACAGAGTCGAGGAGCGGTGCGTGCTGATGTCACTGCTACGTCTTCGGCTGTTGTGCATGCAAGCCAATCCCCTGTCCATGCTGGCCGCGAACAAGCCTCCGGTCCAGCACCTGAAGTTGCTGAAGCACAAATTACACCACCATCAAGCACGTCCTTGTCCCAGCGCAGCGTTCAATTATCCATTCAGCAAACATTTGAATGCAGGCGCAAATACGCTGCCAATGCCCCACATGCCACAGTCCTCAATGCTCACATTTCGCGACTCATAGCGCTAGAAATGTTGCCTTTCCGTCTGGTGGAGACGGACGCATTCCGCGACCTGATGGCGGCTGCTGTCCCACGTTACTCGGTCCCCAGCCGACACTATTTCTCCAGATGTGCCGTCCCCGCATTGCATAACCACGTGTCCAACAGCATCACACGTGCCCTGAACAATGCTGTTTCAGCCAAAGTCCACCTAACCACTGACACGTGGACAAGTGCTTGTGGGCAAGGCCGCTACATCTCCTTGACGGCACACTGGATTAATATTGTGGAGGCTGGGACCCAGTCTGAGCGTGGGACGGAACACGTCCTTCCCACACCAAGGATAGCAGGCCCTACCTCTGTCATGGTTTCACCGACACTCTACAGCTCCGGAATGTCATGCTCTTCAGCCTCCTCCTCCTCCACCTGCGCATCCTCATTAACTGTACCCTCCACACCAGTCCCAAGCTGTAAGCACTGCAGCACTGCCTCTGCAAAGCGGCAACAGGCTGTGCTGAAGCTAGTCTGCATAGGTGACAAACCCCACAATGCAGAAGAGGTGTGGACAGCTCTGAAACAGCAGGCAGATCACTGGCTCACACCTCTGATCCTAAAGCCAGGAAAGGTCGTGTGTGACAATGGCCGGAACCTGGTGGCAGCTTTGAGGCGAGGGCAGCTGACGCATGTTCCATGCGTGGCCCATGTGCTCAACCTGGTGGTTCAGAGCTTTGTGAAGTCATACCCGGAGGTGTCTGACCTGCTGGTAAAAGTTCGGCGTCTGTCTGCACATTTTCGCAAGTCACCTGCTGCTTCAGCCGGCCTTGCAAGCTTTCAGCGCCGTTTGCGTCTTCCGGCCCACAGACTGGTGTGTGATGTCCCCACGCGTTGGAATTCAACGCTGCACATGTTGGTCAGGATATGTGAGCAGAAGAGGGCAGTTGTGGACTACCTGCATCACCTAAGCCGTCGGGAAATGGGTCAAACTCCACACATAACACCTGAGGAGTGGAGATGGATGTCGGACCTATGCACCGTCCTCCAAAACTTTGAGGACTCCACCAAGATGGTGAGCGGCGATGACGCCATTATTAGCGTCACCATACCACTACTCTGCCTTCTAAAACGGTCTCTGCTGAAAATAAAAGAGGATGCATTGCAGGCCGAGCGCGATGACTTAGAGCAAGAAACTGTAGTGGGTGTGGGTGAAAACACACAGCCCAGCCTCATGTCATCACAACGTGTAGTGGAGGACTATGACGAGGAGGAGGAGGAGGATGAAGACATGGAGCAACTCTCAGGCCAAATTGGGGATATGACATGCACACCAGTCATACCCTCGATTCAGCGTGGCTGGCCAGAAGACAGGGGAGACAATTTTTGGCTGCCCTGACCAAAGGGCTATACTAAAATACACCCACTTGAGGGTTACAGGCCCTACTACATGTCTGTAAGCATGGGTCATTGTTGAACCTCCCAATTTTTGTCTGCCCTGACCAAAGGGCTATACTACAATACACCCAGTTCTTAACAGGCCCTCGTGCACGTCTCTATCCAGGGACAAAGAGGAGCCTCCCAATTTTTGGCTGCCCTGACCAAAGGGCTATACTAAAATACACCCACTTGAGGGTTACAGGCCCTACTACATGTCTGTAAGCATGGGTCATTGTTGAACCTCCCAATTTTTGGCTGCCCTGACCAAAGGGCTATACTAAAATACACCCACTTGAGGGTTACAGGCCCTACTACATGTCTGTAAGCATGGGTCATTGTTGAACCTCCCAATTTTTGGCTGCCCTGACCAAAGGGCTATACTAAAATACACCCACTTGAGGGTTACAGGCCCTACTACATGTCTGTAAGCATGGGTCATTGTTGAATCTCCCAATTTTTGGCTGCCCTGACCAAAGGGCTATACTAAAATACACCCACTTGAGGGTTACAGGCCCTACTACATGTCTGTAAGCATGGGTCATTGTTGAACCTCCCAATTTTTGGCTGCCCTGACCAAAGGGCTATACTAAAATACACCCACTTGAGGGTTACAGGCCCTACTACATGTCTGTAAGCATGGGTCATTGTTGAACCTCCCAATTTTTGTCTGCCCTGACCAAAGGGCTATACTACAATACACCACTTGAGGGTTACAGGCCCTACTACATGTCTGTAAGCATGGGTCATTGTTGAACCTCCCAATTTTTGGCTGCCCTGACCAAAGGGCTATACTAAAATACACCCACTTGAGGGTTAAAGGCCCTACTACATGTCTGTAAGCATGGGTCATTGTTGAACCTCCCAATTTTTGTCTGCCCTGACCAAAGGGCTATACTAAAATACACCCACTTAAGGGTTACAGGCCCTACTACATGTCTGTAAGCATGGGTCATTGTTGAACCTCCCAATTTTTGTCTGCCCTGACCAAAGGGCTATACTAAAATACACCCACTTGAGGGTTACAGGCCCTACTACATGTCTGTAAGCATGGGTCATTGTTGAACCTCCCAATTTTTGTCTGCCCTGACCAAAGGGCTATACTACAATACACCCAGTTCTTAACAGGCCCTCGTGCACGTCTCTATCCAGGGACAAAGAGGAGCCTCCCAATTTTTGGCTGCCCTGACCAAAGGGCTATACTAAAATACACCCACTTGAGGGTTAAAGGCCCTACTACATGTCTGTAAGCATGGGTCATTGTTGAACCTCCCAATTTTTGTCTGCCCTGACCAAAGGGCTATACTAAAATACACCCACTTAAGGGTTACAGGCCCTACTACATGTCTGTAAGCATGGGTCATTGTTGAACCTCCCAATTTATGTCTGCCCTGACCAAAGGGCTATACTAAAATACACCCACTTGAGGGTTACAGGCCCTACTACATGTCTGTAAGCATGGGTCATTGTTGAACCTCCCAATTTTTGTCTGCCCTGACCAAAGGGCTATACTACAATACACCCAGTTCTTAACAGGCCCTCGTGCACGTCTCTATCCAGGGACAAAGAGGAGCCTCCCAATTTTTGGCTGCCCTGACCAAAGGGCTATACTAAAATACACCCAGTTCTTGTTTACAGGCCATCCTGCATGTATGTATCCAGGGGCATTGGTGAACCTCCAAATTTTTGACTGCCCTTGCAATGGAAGATACTACTATAGACCCAGTTCCTCAAAATGGGCACTTTATTTGTAGACAGGGCTTCAGGTACGTCTCTTTTCAGGGTCATCGGAGTGTCGCACAATGTTTTCACGTAAATTCTTTTATGTAATCACAAAAAGTGACATACACCAGCTGTATCTCACTATTGGGTATGTGCCCTTAACATTTCCACCCTAAATATTCATTTTGGTGTCATTTTGGAAGGTTTTCTGGACACTCCGTAAAATTGGCGTGAAACTCGGACAACATTGTTCACAGCTGTGACTTTTGAGTGAGAAATGCTTCCAGAGGTCTTCCCCATGGTGTTGCCATGTCATTTCAGCACTCTTCTGAGACTTTTGTGACATTTTTAGGGTTTTTCCAGGCAGCCGGCAGTCATTTCATAAAAATACTCGTGTCTCCCATAGGATAACATTGGGCTCGTTACTCGGGCCGAGTACACGAGTATCTTGGCATGCTCGGCCCGAGCTTCGAGCACCCGAGCATTTTAGTACTCGCTCATCACTAAACATGTCCAAATCATCACTGTACCCTTTGTAGTTTTCTTGCTATAAGCATCTTTACACCCTGTAGGCAGCAGTCTGCACTAGTCTGGTCCTTTACTTTCACTGCTGAATAGTCAAAAGCATGTAAATATAACCTCGCCTAACCAAGCTGGTACATCTTCCCTCTGCTCTGTGTCTCACTACTAGCTTTTATTTTCACTTTGGTTGTATGCTTGCATAAAAGCACAGTGCAGTGCAGTGATGTCACTACATGAATATTCATTCCTTGGGGAGTGGGCAGTAGAGACGTAAGTGATCACTCACTGTGATTGACAGATGGAATGAATCTCTTTATTTGCAATTTACAGAGGATAGGGGGTGAGTATAAATAAAAGAAATATATGAATAGAAAGAGCTTAGGGAGAGGAATTAGAAAATGATAGGAGTTACATATGGATTTTTGACCTGGCAGATTCCCTTTAATGATTGCACACATGAGAATAGACTGAAGGTGTCTTTGTCATCCTGCAGTGATGTGATGTGATGTGATGTAAGATCCCTTCAGTCTATTCTCATGTTTGCAATCATTAAAGACTTATGTCCAAAACACGTTTGCATTTTTAAATGTTTTTAATTGTTTTGGTGAAGGGATGGTGTGAATTAAAAATTTGTGAAACTACCTTTAATAATGTTACACTTTGTGGAAGTCTTCATCTGCTGGATGAATTTGCTGGATTTTTCTATTCCGCCAGTATAATAGTAGTTATTCACTTGTACATAGAAGCAGTATTATAGTAGCCATCCTGTTGTACACAAGGGCAGTATTATAGTATTTTGTACATAACATAATGACATTTCTATAGCAGTAATACACTTGTACATTAGAGGCAGTACTATAACAGATACTGTATATTCTTCTTTCAAAAGATAATAAAATAATTGGTCCTAACCAGTCGTGCAATTTAGAGCTCAAGGCCCAAATGCAAAAGCTCCAATAGGGCCCTCAATTATTGCAAATCTTGAATAGCATTAGTCTTTTTCCAAAGGCCAAAGGGAGTTTTGGGGCTCCCTAGGCCCCAGGGTCAAAGAGTGATTGCCACCCCTGCACCTATTGTAGTTACACCCCTGGTCCTAGCACAGATCTTTGTGGTCTCCACTGCTGACTTCATTACATTTTTCATTTGGGTCATTTACAATGACTCTTTGTTTCCTATTTTTTTCCCCATGTCAATATAGTGCCCCTCATTGTCACTGCTAGAGAAGATCCTCACTGTTACCTGTCCAGTCCTTGGCGCATCTTCATATCAAATCCACTAAATGCTGAATCCCCAAACCTCTTCACACTAGACTGGGACTATCTATGATGAGGCCCGGGATATTTTGTGCCAGGTGTCCTTCTGCGTGAATGCATCCCAGTTCTCATCAAAAATAAAAGTCCCAGCCTGGCAAGAAGAGATCTGGGGATTGAAGATGTGCGGAAGCCTAGACAGGTGATATTGATTAGCACAGAGGTAAGGAGAAAAGTGATCAAAAGGTTTTTTTTTATTTTTAACCTTTTTATGCTCCTTTACAGAGAAGCAAAATGTCAGACAGTGGATACAGTTTTGCTGAGTTCACGCAGAAGTAAATGAAAACAAAATCCTCATTTTGGTCGATTTTTGTAATAATTGAGCAGAATTCAATTCCACTCAAATATATTCACTCATCTCCAGTGGTTCATTAGGTTCACCAGTCATAATCCTGTCCCCTCACATATATTTATTTATCGTCCTTCAACTCAATCTTGAACCATGGCGACTTGATGGATGAACGCTCTCTAGGAATATCATTCTTTTGCAGTCTAGATAAGTCTACCAGGGTTTTCTCCAAACCTAGATAGGTCCACCAGTGTCTTCTCCAAACCTAGATAAGTTCACCAGGGTCTCCTCCAAGCCTAGATAAGTTCACCAGGGTCTTCTCCAAACCTAGATAGGTCCACAAGTGTCTTCTCCAAGCCTAGATAAGTTCACCAGGGTCTTCTCCGCCATTATCTTGATGATATTAGGTCATCCAGTTTCTGGTCTTCCTCTTCGCATTGTACCTTCCATTCTTCCTACCATAATGTCCTTCTCTAATGATTTTTCTCTTCATATGAGGTGTCCAAAGTAGGCAAGTTGTAGCTTGGTGATCCTTACTTCACATGACTTGTTTGGCTTGATTTGTTGCAAGATGGATGTGTCTGTTCTTCTTGCCATCCATTGTATTGATAACATCCTTCTCCAGCTCCACATTTTGAAAATGTAGATTCTTCTTCTGTCTTGTTCCTTTATCTTCAAGATTTCACTTCCGTATGTAACTACAGAATAGACCAGACTATGTACGAACCTTGTCTTCATCACCAGTGAATTATTCATTGATTTGAAGACTTTGTCCAATGACTTAATTGTGGATTTGCCCATGGCTATTCTCCTATTGACATCTAATGTCATCGTTGCTTCTTGAGTGATCATTGATCCGAGTAGGTTGAAGTTCTTTACCATTTCTAGTTCATCGTCGTCCATCTGAAATGTATCCTTGTACCTGGCAGTAGTTAAAAAGTTTGTCTTCACATACTTATTGAAATAGTAACTGGAAAGGAGACAGCGCGATAGGGTCTTCCCAGGGTGGTAAAGGGGTGTGCAGAAGACAATGTTCTCACCTGGTTGGGGTTGTATATCCACAACAACAAAACACAAGCAAAAAATGGATTTTGTGGCCTTGAAGTTTTAAGAACAGTATACCAGGAGATAAGAGGCTAATTCCGTGCCACCAGGAAGAGAACAGGATCGGTGAACAAGTAGTTTATTGTCTACATGTTTCGAAGCATGGAGTTTCTTCTTCGGGACTTAAAGCTGCAAAAATAAATTCCCTGAAGAAGAAGCCTCATGCTTCGAAACGTATAGACAATAAACTACAGCGTACATTCATGTGTCTTCGTCTCTTCCATTGGTAGCGTGGAATTAACCCCTTATCTCCTGCTACACTCTCATTACATACTTGATTTTATGCATTATTTTTTAACACATTGATGAACAGATTAATATTTTTTGTATGCATGGAACAATGTCGACTGGCATAGTTACACAATGTAATATCGATGATAATTTGCTAAAAGCTGAATATAATAAATAATTTCTGCTTTGGTGGAGACCTCACAACAAAGAACAAACAGCAAGTGCCTGAGGCTAAAACACTGGGGAAAAAAATCTATGAACGGATTAATGAAGTATTATTGCTGTAAGCTGAGATAATTTCATACAATTTCTTAGTATTTTTTAACCACTTGTTACCATCCCACTTACGTCTGGTTTCAGTGATAACCAGATATTGTTCTCCGACAATCTTGGAAACGGGGAATCAAAAATTGGGGAAGAAAAAGCCGAACTCTTCTTCTAGCATTGACAAGTATGGCATCTATAGTTCATATGTCCCTGAGGTCTATAATAAGGCTCGGTCTGGCCAACAGGTGAACCGGAGAATCCTCAGGTGGGCCTCTCTGCACTAGTACGTCACTTACCATCCAACTTCTGCTGTTTCTGAGATTTTCTGCATCATTAAAGGGATCCTGTCACCTCCAAAACTTCTCCTAAGCTATCAAAACATGTCCCTGCAGCATCCCATCACTACTCTCACACTCCTTTTGTCTCCTAAAAGCATCCTGTGAAAGTGCATAAAAATGTTTTAATACTTACTCATTAGTGATTATAATTAGCAGGGGCTATAGTCTTTAGTCACCAGGGGGTGTTGTTTAGCAGTTCCAGGATCCAGCCCTCTCTCTGTCTGTGCTTAAGTGAAACTGAAACTGAAGGCAGGACTAATGATTTGCATTCTGTTAGTGATAGAGAGGAGGAGGGCAATGCTTGCACATCACAGCAGAACACACCGACACAGGGTGGATCCCTGGAGCTGCACAACAGCCCGCCTTGGTGACTAAAGAATAGTCACTCTGCTAATTATAATCTAAACTAATGAGTAAGTTATAAAACGTTTTTATCCACTTTCACAGGATGCTTTTAGGAGACAAAAGGAGTGTGAGATTAGTGATAGGATGGTGCAGGGACATGTTTTGATAGCTTAGGAGGCGTTTTGGAGGTGACAGGATCCCTTTAAGGAAACAATATGGTTAAAATACCATTTTTATATGATCTGAAATGCAGTGAACATGTGTTACAGTCTATATTATAATTTACAGCTGCATTCACAATTTTGCAAGCTTCGGAGCACAAGACTTTGACAAATGAATGTGAAATGCTATTCATAGTTTGTTCTGGTGATTTACATATATTTTTTTACACAGGGTACTATAAAGTTCATCACGTAGGAATAGTAACTGTTCCCTTACATTACACGACCTCAGCAAATGATCTGTTCACAGCGTGGTGTTTCCAATAACAAATTGCAGAATAATGAGTGCAGCTCCAGAATGTATCACAAACTGTAATTTATGATTAGTAAAAGAAAAATAATAATGTATTCATACAGTGAATTCACAGCAAAACAATGAGTGCAGCTCTGGAGCACGAATCAATATGTAACCAAAATAAGTACACAATCAGTAATGTAATATATGTGCACAGCAGAACAGAGAGTGCAGCTCTGAAGTATGAAACCACTTGTAACGCAGAATAAGTACAGAATCAGTAAAGTAATGAATGTACACAGTGTCTGCACAGCAGAATAGTGAGTGCAGCTATGCAGTCTAATACAGGAGGTAACTCAGGATCAGTAATGTAATGTATGTACACAGTGACTGCACCAGCAAAATAGTGAGTGCAGCTCTGGAGGATAATACAGGAGGTAACTCAGGATCAGTAATGTAATGTATGTACACAGTGACTGCACCAGCAGAATAGTGAGTGCAGCTCTGGAGTATAATACAGGAGGTAACTCAGGATCAGTAATGTAATGTATGTACACAGTGACTGCACCAGCAGAATAGTGAGTGCAGCTCTGATCAGCTGTTGCTCACTGTGGTAATTGAGGGTGTGGTCGCCTGTGATCCTGTGTTGTGCTCCTGAGCTCCTGAGAACCAAGACCTCTACTTGTAGTAGTGGAGACGTAGCGGGTGATGCATCAGCCGAGAGGCTGGGCAGTGGTTGCGGCCCGGCGGCGGGCATTCCATCAGGTCTCGATGTCGTGGTGCACTCCTCAGTGGGAGTGGGGAGCGGCCCGGTGTTGGGGGCCGCCCCGGTAGCCTCGGCGCCTCTGGATACTGTTGCTGCTGGTCACGTAGTTGAGAGGCGGCAGCAGTGTGGGGGGGCGGCTGCAGCTGTTGAACCCATTCCTCCAGGAAAATTGCTATTTTGTGTTGGTGCCGTTGGTTCAGCTGATCCTGTTGATGGGGATCAGCGGAGCCTCATAGTGACAAAAGATCAGCGGCGCCTGAATGTGAAAAATCGGAAATTACTGACTAATGATGCGGAGGGTAGACATAACATTGGGGGTGAGGTTGTCTCCGATTCTCTGGAGGTGGCTGAACCCCTTGTGCCCAATGATGCTGAGGTCAATAAGTCACCCAGTCTGGTCACTGGTCCAACAGGAGTGAATGTGGTGGTGGGGGTAAGCGAGAGTACTGTACTATCTGGTGGTGTAGTGGAGGGTGAGATGGAGGTGAATGATAATGTTGGGGCGGTGGAGTTAACTGGTCCAGTTGCCCCCCCGGAGGTGGGAGTACCTGTCAGGTCTTATGCCAGTGTCACCTCCGGGGGTAATAAGGCGTCATCCTCGTCTCCAGGCACTGAGGACAGCGTATTGCAGCGGCGTCTCCTGGAGGCTCTAAAGAGGGGAGAGAGATCACTAACTGTAGAGGGTAGAGTGGTGGATCTATCCTTCTGGATAGAGAGGCATGGCCTCGGGGCCTTCCAAGATGAAAGGGGGAGTGATACTGTATCGTCCCTTCCGACAGCCGGGCAGGGGCGTGTGCGTAGGAATGTGGTCCGTCTTCGGTGGAGGGGCAGTGATGCATGTCCTCCAAGATCAAAGGTTGTGGAGCTCCTGCTGCGGATGGGTTTCAAGGCATTTGATGTCTATGCCTTGATACATCCCTACGGCACGCCTGAGTTTGATGTCAGCTTTGTCCGGCCGGAGGGGCTTGAGCTCTTCTGGTCGAATTATGAGTTGGCAAAAAATGAGCCTGGCTGGCGGGATTTTGTTGTTCAGGCAATTCCTCGCCAAAACCAAGTCAAGAGAGTGACCGTGGTGACTTGTAACGAGTCACTTTCTTGTTTTGACATCATGACATGGATTGGTCGGTATGGAGAGGTGGTAGAAATGCCAAAGAAAAATCGAGATGAGTTTGGTATCTGGTCAGTAGCCTGGACGTTTATGGTAAAACTTAAGCATTCAGGAGGTACGGTTGCCCACATTCCATCATCTGCCTTCCTGGGTGTGGATCGTATCCGGGTTCACTACCAGGGACAACCGAAGCTCTGTCACAAGTGCGGTGACCCCACACACTTCAGTGCAAATTGCACTGTACAGAAATGTGCACTGTGTGGGGAGGTCGGCCATCTGGCTGCATCTTGTGGCAGGATTAGGTGTCACTTGTGTGGTGAGCTAGGTCACCCATTCAGCCGTTGTCCTCGCTCCTTTGCCAATGTGGTTGTGACCCCAGTGGGAGAAAGCCGTGTGGCCGATTCTGCTGGGGAAGGGACTAGCAGAGGCAAGGGAGCTGAGGGGCCAGGGAGGAAGAGCAAGAAAAAGACGCCCGCCCGGCAGAGGCGTCTAGATAAGCGCAGACAGGAGAGGGAGCCGGGTGAGCCCCTGGCTGCCAAGGTGACCTCTGTCCTGGATGCCAGTCTTGCTGCTGAGGCCCCGAGGGATGATGAGTTAGATGAGGAGGTCAGGAGGATCCACAGGGAGGGAAGCGCCACTTCCTCACAATCCTCCCATTATGAAAGTATGGATGAGGAGAATAGGCAGTGGCAAGAGCAAAAGCGTAAGCGTGGCGTCCGAAAGAAGAGAAACAAGGGAGATGTAACATCTTCTCCTACTCTGACCAAGGTACCTAAGGAAGGGAACACTGACTCGCCTCTGGTCGGTCTTTCTAACCAGTTCCAGGCCCTAGACAACATCTCTTCCTCTGAGGAGGAGGCCGAGGGTGGGGTGCTGGCCTCGGCGGGGCTTACAGGAGGCGCCGAGTCTCCTTCTTCGGGGGATGAATGGTCCTCAGGGAAGGAGACACACCGAGGGCCTGGAGACGAGAATGATAACAAAAAGAAACAGGTAATGGACACATCTGTGTCGCTAAAGAGGGGAAAGGATTCCTCTTCTGAGGTAGAAGATGGGAATGGGAGGGGGAAGAAGAAAGCCATCCAACTCAATCACCAATGATGGTGGTACCCACTCCGTTGACGCTGGCGTCCATTAATGTCGCCAGCATTAAATCGGATACTGCTAGATTTGCGGCCTTTGATTTTCTCAGCCGGGTTGAAGCTGACATTTTCTTTTTGCAGGAGACCAGGCTGCCAACCATGGCAGACGTGTTTATAGCTAAAAGAGAGTGGAGACTCGGGCCCTCTTACTGGTCTCTTGCGGCCGAGCCGTATAGCGGAGTGGCGGTCCTTTTTACCGTACCGGTAGAATGCCGACAGGTAATTGAGTTGGAAATGGGGAGGTGCCTGATCTTAGATGTCCTCGTGAAGGGACAGGAGCTCCGGCTCATTAATATCTATGGTCCCCAATCTAAGTGGGACCGGAAGTGTCTCTTTACGAGGATCAAGCCCTACCTTTTTACGAGTCGGCAGGTTGTCTTTGGAGGGGACTTCAACACTGTCACGAGGCCCCGAGATAGAGGAGGTGCCAGAGACAAGCTGACTTATGATAGCGTCGCTCTTAATAGTATAGCTAGTGAGGCTCGCCTGGTGGATGTCCACATCCGGCACACCCCAGGCCACGAGGGGTTCACCAATCATAGAGGTAACTGTAGGTCTAGAATAGATAGGTTTTATTTAAAGGAGGACGCCGTCTCTTCAGCAGTATCTGTTGTTGAGGTGGAGTTCTCCGACCACTGTTTAATTTTGTTTTCTCTGAATGTTGCAGAGACCCTCCGGATGGGTAGAGGCTTTTGGAGGCTGAATTCGTCTCTCTTGGAAGAAGCGGAGATAAGACAGTCGTTTGAGGATTTTCTTCAGAGCCAGGTACTCTTACTGGATCTTTGTAGTAGTAAGTCAGAGTGGTGGGAGATTTTCAAACAAAGGGTGCGAGATTCTTCCGTCAGCTCTCGAGCCTCAGGAGTCTGGACAGGTACCGCCTGTATCAGGGCCTGAGGAGGAAACTCGACCATCTTGTCTCAACTGGAGGTAGCCGCGAGGAGATCTCCAGAGTGAAGTCTTTGCTCATGAGGTGTCAGTATAATAGACATGAATCTTTGGTTTTTGAGAGGGATTATGGGAAGTACCGCTCGCCCGACCCTTACAGAAACTGCAAGATGTCAGTTAATAGTAAAATTGTTACAGGACTGATCGACAGTACAGGGTCCCTGAGGAGATCCAGATCAGGGATCCTGGAGGTGGTCAGATCCTTTTACTCACACCTCTTGGGAAAGAGGGATCTGGATTGGGATGAGATGTCGGCTTTCCTGGCTGAAGCTGTCCCTGAACCAGGGGTAGACCCCTCGCTTGATGTTTTGACAGAGGTGATCAGGGAAGAGGAAGTTAGGTTGGCGATTGAAGGGCTTGCCCTAAAGAAATCGCCGGGTCCAGATGGCTTAACATCTGAGTTCTATAAGACCTTTAAGGATGCCTTGGTTCCCCTCTTGACTGAAGTATTTAATGTGTGTCTTTCCTCGGGCGCTCTGCCGAAGTCAATGAGGAGGTCTGCCCTGATCATTTTGTCAAAGGGTAAGGACCCTTCTTGCATTGAGAATTGGCGTCCCATAGCGCTTCTTAATGCGGACAGGAAGGTTTTGGCAAAGGTGCTCTTTAATCGGCTGGTGAAGTTTGCACCCCGACTCCTTTCGGAGGCCCAGAATTGCTCTATTCCCGGCCGCAGTACATTTGGTGCTGTGCTCTGTGTCCGAGAGGCAGTGGAGCAGGGTAGGGCTGGCCACTGGAGGGGGTACATGCTGTCATTGGATCAGGCAAAAGCATTTGATCGGGTTAATCACGATTACCTCTGGTCTGTCCTTCTGAGGTATGGCCTGCCAGGGAGGTTTGTTGATTGGCTTAAGACATTGTACGCTGGGGCAGAGAGTTTCCCGCTGGTCAACGGTTGGATTGGCAGCTCATTTGAGGTTGGGTCTGGCGTTTGCCAGGGTTGTCCCTTGAGCCCACTGCTGTACGTGTTTGCGATTGATCCCTTCCTTAGAAGGATTGAGCGTGGATCGTTGGCTGGGGTCGGGATGGACCGGGCGGCTCCAGACACCACTCTGAGGGTGGTGGCGTATGCTGATGATGTCACCGTTTTTGTTTCCTCGGAAGGGGAGACGGAGTGGCTGATGTTAGAGGTGGATCGCTACTCGGAGGCATCCGGGTCCAAGATCAACCGGGATAAGTGTGAAGGTCTCTGGCTGGGAGGAGGAGATCCTGGTTTTGATCTCCCGGACACCCTTCCGGGGCCCAAAGTCTCTGCAAAAGTCCTTGGCATCGAATTTTCTCAGGGGGATTACTCCAAACAAAATTGGGACAGCAGGCTAGAGATTGCCGCTCAGAAGGTCAACCAATGGAAGGGTTGGTCTTTGACTCTAAGGGAAAGGGTAAACCTGATCAAAACTTACCTGCTCCCTTTACTAATTTATCTAGGCAGCGTGTGCATCTTGCCGGAGCCTCTCTGGACACGGGTCTACAGTTTGTTCTTCCAAATGTTATGGGGGAATAGACTGAACCTTATCAAGAGGGAGGTTACTTACCGTACGAGGAGACTAGGAGGGTTGGGTATGGTCAACCCTGTGATATTCCTTGTGAATATCTTTCTTAAGACCAATATTGCAAACCTCTGGACAGCGAGGGCTCCTCCGTGGGTATTCTCCTGTAGGGGGTGGTTTCAGCCTTTCTTCCAGGAATGGGAGACAGGAGGGCAAGTGAAGGATCTTCGCACACCTCATGGACATCTTCCGGCTTACGCTACCCTGGTTCTGAAGGTCATTCGCCGGTGGGGTCTGGGGATGTGGGAGGTCAGGACTCTGCCAAGGAAGCTCCTTGACAATAGGGTTCTGCTGACCCATTTCCAGAAGCCTCTAGCCCTCAGGGACAGCCCAAGTCGGGATCTTGGGGTGGGTTTGCATCTTATCAATTCTGTTAGGATCCCATGAAGTTTTGGGACTTGGCTTGGCGCTGCTTCCATGGGAAACTGTGTGTGAGGGACAATCTGAAGTGTAGGAGCTCTGAGGACAGGAATTGTCCTCGAGAACATTGTGGTACTGTGCTTGAAAGCATGGACCACTTCCTGCTTCATTGTCCCTTTAACACAGAGGTTTACAACAGGGTGGGCACCTCCATTGGCTGGCCCCGGCTGGCCGGTCTCTCCTATGCGGAATGGGCTTATGGTGCGTTCGGAAACCTGGGTGGTAGGGACCGCTGCACTTTGTTTCTAGTTAGTCTAGTGGTTAGGTATCACACGTGGAACGCACGCTGTTTAGTATCGACGCAACGGAAAATCCTCCCAGTAGACGAAGTGTTTAGGTCCATCCTCGGTGCCCTGGTGAAGGTGCGCTCTCTGGAGTATGAGAGACTGGGCACACGGAGGGCGGCTCTCCTCTGGAGGGGCTTTTCTTTTAGTGTGCCTTAGTCTATCTTCTCCTTACCTGGTGGTGGGCTGATGCTGACACCATAGACTTTTGTTTTGCTTTGATGTGTGGACAGTGATGTAGGGCTGCAGGCACTGATCTTGGGCTTTGTTGGTTATATTTGTTTTGTGTTTCTGTATATATTGTATATAGGTGTATATGTATGGGTGTAGGTGTTAGGTTGGGAGGTGGGTTTCTCATACGGGACTTTGGGACGCTGGGGCTTAAACTGGTGCTTCCTCATCTGGACTATGGACATTGGACCATGAACTGAGGCAAGAGACGCGGGACCGGCTCTCAGGATGGTGCGGGGGAGGGGAATGGTGAAGGGGGGGGGGAAGGGGAGGGAGAAAGGAGAAAAAAAAAAAAAAAAATGTGATTGGCTATTGTTTTCCTTATTATTTTCCTTATTGTTTTCCTTATTGTTTTCCTTATTGTTTTCCTTATTTTTTTTCTTTTGGCAACTGGATCAGGTGTTGATGTATTTAGTATTAGTGAATATTATGTATATATATTGAGGTTTATGAGGTTTATGGTTGTATGTATGGTAATACGTGTGTGAGGAGAGAGTGAGCGGCTGGACCAGATCTTGTTATATTGATCATGTTCTGATTGTTACTTTTGTTATGTTTCTGTTATTGTTGTTATGTTTTTCATTTTTATAATAAAAGATCTACAGGAGGTAACTCAGGATCAGTAATGTAATATATGTACACAGTGACTGCACCAGCAGAATAGTGAGTGCAGCTCTGGAGTATAATACAGGAGGTAACTCAGGATCAGTAATGTAATGTATGTACACAGTGACTCCACCAGCAGAATAGTGAGTGCAGCTCTGGAGTATAATACAGGAGGTAACTCAGAATCAGTAATGTAATGTATGTACACAGTGACTGCACCAGCAGAATAGTGAGTGCAGCTCTAGAGTATAATACAGGAGGTAACTCAGGATCAGTAATGTATGTACACAGTGACTGCACCAGCAGAATAGTGAGTGCAGCTCTGGAGTATAATACAGGAGGTGACTCAGGATCAGTAATGTAATGTATGTACACAGTGACTGCACCAGCAGAATAGTGAGTGCAGCTGTGGAGTATAATACAGGAGGTAACTCAGGATCAGTACAGGATCAGTAATGTATGTACACAGTGACTGCACCAGCAGAATAGTGAGTGCAGCTCTGGAGTATAATACAGTAGGTAACTTCGGATCAGTAATGTAATGTATGTACACAGTGACTGCACCATCTGCATAGTGAGTTCAGCTCTGGAGTACATTGGTATTGTGAATGTATTAATTATGTTTTATGTATTGTGTCTGTGGCAACTAAAACAGATCAATGGTGAGGCAGAAACATTTACACTGTTACAATAAAAATCTATTTTGGAGTCGGTCCAGCTTAATAGCAGCAACATTTCACACCACTACGGCAGCACATTTCATAATAACTGCAGTCAATATGTATTTTGGGAAACATTTATGTCTGAGTAAAGTGACCTTTGAATTTGTGTAATCTTCATAGCAGAATCGCTGAGGCAGCCAGTGGTTTCTCTTTAGGATTTTTCTCTTTACTTTCTGTGTTTTAGCAATCACAAATCTAAACCGTAGAGGATGCAAAGGAGAAAATATCGGCAAAACCCTATAAATGCTGTATTAAAAAGTGTTATTGTGAAAGCTTTACAGTGCACAGGAGATTCTCCCGGTCTGAGCCAAATATTGATAAAGCAATAAAACATTTACTTTAATATCAATGGAAAAATGTATCCAGATCATGGCTGTTCAGCTTCACTAGCTGTGGCAAAGGGGGCAACAGTGTACAGTCAGTCTTCTCTACAGAAAGTGGTAAATCACTTGTCAAGGCAAAGTGCAATGGGTCAGCTTTTGAGGGGCTATGCTATTAATCATAAAACAATATTCATAAACTTGCTTAATTTCAAGTAATACACCAGGAAAAACATATCACCCGAGTCTGCTTCAACTTCTACATCTGCCACCAGGCAATGCTGTGTTCACTCCAAAAGTGGGGCTGGTGATGTAGTAGTCTGACCTGTGGATGTGGTGTATGGCTGCCCAGCTGCAGTCATTAACTCTGACTTTAGCCCATTAGAAAATACTGCAGTCTATTTGAATCCTCTGTGTATTCCTGCTGGCTGCCAGATGTATTCTCTGGTTCACTTGGTATTCCTGCTATTTTATCATTGATTTATTCGATTGACCTCTGCTTGATCTTGGCTTTGACCCTTATTGGTGACTTTTCTATTCCTGGACTACAACCCATCTATTGGTAGAAACTCCCTGAACCTTGCAATAAAGCAAGATCCCTGTATAGGGGTTAAAGGGAGTTTGGGTAAATGATTAACATGGTGAAAGGAGAAAGGTCCGTTTCATAACCCCCAGTTTTCATTTCAGGGTATTATGTCTTACAGGATTGGTGGGAGATGGCTGCTCTTTCATTCATCGCTAGTTTAATCTGACTTCATAATTTTCTTCTGAATGATGTAGTCAAATTGGCTGAGGCAATCCATACTTAGCAGACAGTCCACAGATTAACAGTCAATGGGGCTCAGTCATTTTAACATGAAACAATGGTTAACTTCTGTTGATTTGTAGAACAACGGAACAATACATCTTGCCTAATAAATGACAGTTCACTCCCCAACACAAGAAGCCAGATGCAAAGTTGTCACACAATGCCCCTTCAATATTTTCACCAGTTATATAACACATGTATCAATTTTTTCCAGAGTGTTCCTCAACATATTTGTATTTATAGTACATGTAACATTTGTGTGTTGCTGATGTGACACCCCTGCGATAAGGGTAGCCACAGGTAGGAACTGCAGCCAGGCAGGTGGAGACAGGTTACACACAAACCACCTTCACAACACACACCCACGGACACAAGACCCAACCCAGAGCCGGGGACTATAGGCGGGCAAGGGGTGGTAGGGCCAGCCACAGTGGGTGGGATGTAGTCAAGGTGACGGACCGGGTACAAAAGGGGAAAACTAGGAGGAGTTAGTTAGTAGGCCAGAGTGTTCCGACCAGAAAAGACCCAGAGTAGGCCGGAGAAGGCTGAGCAGCAAAGACCAAGTAGGCCAGTGGGTGCCGAGAAGTAGAGAACACCAGTGTAAAGACAGTGACACTTCCCTGAAGGTCTTGAGCTCCCTGGAGGCGCAGAATCCTGCGAGACAAAGTTCCCTGGAGAGGAAGCCTGCTCCACAGCCTGTAGCCCAAAGGAAAGGAAAGACTGAGACTGGACCAGTGCAGCTGGATCTAAGGACGACGACAGAGGACGACTGGCAGGAGGGATCCCCTGGAGTACACGGTAGTCACATGGGTAGGAAAGGGCCCGGTGATTTCCCCCACAACACAGGGACACCCAAGGCTAGGCTGGGACCTGAGAGACGGCTCTGAGGGGACCGCAGCAATATGCCGGATTCCAGACATACTGACGGGGGACTCTGATTCCAGGACAGAGTTCCTAACACACGGGCTGGAGGTTCAGCAGCACATAGGACCCAGACTTGCCACCCACCCACCAGGGGAAGCCAGACAAGGGACCGAGTTGCCACCATACAGCCCACGGGGAAGAGAAGCATAGAGGAAAGCCTGGAAGTTATCAGAGAGAGAAGGGTCTCAGAAGGAAACCTGGCTGCAGAGGGTTAAGTGACTGTCCGGAGTTACCTGTGTAAAAGAACTGCTTGTACTGAGAAAGAACTGCTAGTAAAACCCGGTGAACCCTGCTTCAGTCTCCCGTGTGTGATTACCTGCATGCAGAACTGTATATACATATTACATCCTGTCAGGAGCAGCCCCGACCCACAGCGGGCTCATCCATCTGGCTGCAGCACCATCCTCCTGGCAGAAGTAAGCAGCAGCGGTGGTCCCCTCACTGACCACAACCCGTGGGTGGCATCACAATAATCCCTGTAAATAACCCCTTTTACTTGTGGGCTCGGGACATGGTCCGGACCAAGGACCGCAGTGATAACCCCCATGATATCCCGGTCCGGTACCGAGTACCTCGTCCCAGTGGGCTCCACACTGATCATTGTAATAATTGCACTTCCAATAGGTGGAGCTCTAATCGATTGCAGCATAATAAATGATGGGAAGCGAGGTCCCGTTATTGTCAAGTATTGGCAGAAAACAAGAGTTCAAAAACAAAAAGGCCACTCTTTATACTATACCTGCATGATAATCGCTATGGCTAGAAGGAGTGTATAGCCTGTGGTGACATTATGGTCACTGTGTTACCATGACTGCACATTTCCTTCACACAGTCCCAGCTCAGGGACAGTGAGAATACTAAAACTAAGTGTCAAAGAAGAACAGGTAAGATGAGGAAGGGTTAGGAAGGGGGAAAAAAATCAATCTGTCAAAGAAAGTAGTGTTAGGAAGATGATAATGCAGCTGTCAGAGGACTTAGCATTAGAAAGGAGTAGTGATGGGTGAACCCGAACTGTAAAATTTAGGGTCTGTACAGGACATCTAGTGTCTATGCACATATCCCGAGCACAGGTTTCCATGGGAAACCCATGTTAAAATTCGGGTCCAGTGGCTGTAAAATAAAGTATGTAATTAATAAACATAATTGTTATACTTAACGGGTCTGTGGCCTGCATCCTGCTGTTTCACTGTCCTGGCTGATTCTATAAAAAGGGGGATTCTAGTACTTTTGGGGCCGCTCATTAATTTCTCGGGATATTCACTGCACCACTGAGAACTTTGCAGTTTTTGGCTGTTTTCTGCGGTGTTCACAGTGACGTCAGGGTTCACCAGAGTTAATTGCTCAGCTATGAACTCGATTGAACTCTGACTGTTACTGTCAGTTGCGGCTTACATGTTTCTCTGTACATATGATTATCTGTACAGAACGATGAAGCAGAGCTGACATTGCTCTGCCTATGGACTACATCGAACTGAGGTTTTTTTTCTGGTAAAGATGGAACATCTAAATGTGCTTTTTGTTTTATCTCTAATAAAAAATTATTTTCTCTGTGTTGTGTGTTTTTTTTTTTTACTGTTTACTACAATTTAATTGTGGGCATGTATAATATGGCATGACACTATAAATTTCAGGATTAGTACCAGCTGAGAATACAAAGCTGGTATGAACCCCTTATTACCTAGCATGCCACTCCCCACCAGGGCCGCTGGAAAAGCTGGGTAAAGTGCACGGAAATGGTGCTACGATGAATGTGCCATTTTAATGTGTGGCTGCAGGCTGCGGTTTTCAGCTTGGTGGACCCAGAACACATACCATCCTGAGAATCCTAGCTCCCAGCTGTCTGGTTTTCCCTGGCTGTTGATCAACATATTGGGTTTCCCTGTATTTTGATTGCCAGCCAAGGTAAAGTCAGGCAGCTGGGGTTGGCAGCCGTAGCTGTCCATGTTATCTGTGCTGACAATCAAAAATATTGCAAAGCGCTATGTCATTTTTTAAAATTATTTTTCAATTCTTACACTGCTATATTTGTGATGGACCCAACAGGCAATCACAGATGCTGCTATAGAGAATGAGCATCTATAATTGGCTGTTGGAGTATCCTGGAATCTGCCCAAACATTCTAGATGCTAGAATGTATGGGCTGGTTTCAGGTTATTCCAGCAGCCAATCACAGATGTCCACACTCTGTGACAGCATCTGTGGTTGGCTGTTTGCCCCTTCACAGATTGGCTAACATCATAGTAATGTATAAATAAATAATTTTAAAAGATGACATTGCGCTTTGTGGTATTTTTAATTCTCAGTGCAGATAAAGCAGACAGCTACGGGCTGCCACCTGACTTTACATTGGCTGTCAATCAAAATACAGGGAAGCTTAAAATGTTTTAAATAATTTTAATAATTAATAAAAAAAAATGTTCCACCATATTTTGATCGCCAGCCATGGCCTGGGATTCTCAGCATGGTAATACCCAAGCATTATGGGCCACTCACACTGAAAACCACAGCCCGCAGCCACCCTTGAAAATGGCATTATCTGGCTCTTCCAGCGGCCCCAGTGTGGGGTGGCATGCTGGGTAATAATGAGGTTAATACCAGCTTTGTATTCTCAGCTGGTATTAAGCCCAAAATTCATGGCATCACGCCAAATTAGATATGGCCACCATGAATTTCTAGTAAACAGTGAAAAATAAAACAACATAGAGAATTTTTTTTTATTAGAAATATACCATACACAACACATTTAGAGACTCCATCTTTATTATAAATAAAACCCCTCATCCGATGTAGTTCATAGGAAGAGCAATGTCATCTCTGCTTCCTCGCTCTGAACAGACAGGCGTCTGTACATAGCGACAAGCAGGCTGAGACTGACAGTGACAGGTCAAATTTAAATCGAGTTCATGGCTGAGCTATGAACTCGGGTGAACTCTGACGTCACTGCAAACACAACGGAAAACAGCTGAAAACTTCTGAGTTCTCAGTGGTGCAGTGAATATCCCAGGAAGTTAATGAGCGGCCCTAGAAGTAGAAGCGGCCAGGACAGCGGCACTGTAGGTTGCATGCCGCGGGACTCTGTAAGTATATTGATAGTTTTTATTAACAATATGCTTTATTTTTCACTAGAAAGGAGGCAATGATGCTTTTATGGGAGGTTGGCTTAGGAAGAAGAAGATGATGCCATTACAAGAGATAGGGTTAGAAATGGGGCAATGCTGCTGTCTTGAGAGATGGAGTTAGGGAAAAAACAATGCTGCCATCAGAGCAGGTAGAGTTAAAAAGGATAATACATCTGTCAAAGGAGGCTGAGGTAGGAAGAGGACAATGCTGCTGTCATGGGGGTTAGGTTAGGAAGAGGACAATGCTACTGTCAGAGGAAGTAGGGTAAGGAAATGGACAAGTTTTCTGTTAGAGGAGGTAGGGTAAGGAAGGGGCCAATGTTTCTGACAGAATAGGTAGTGTAAATGTGGCGGCCCTGCGACAGTGCAGCCACAGGGTGAACAGCTGGACAAAGTAAGACGGTCAACTCACAAAACACCCACACACAAATGGGCCCCGACCCTGAGCCAAGTCACTCTATGTCAGACATGGGGTGGCGGGAGCAAAACAACGTGTGGGTGGGGAGAAAGAGAGAACCATGACAAAGGGGTGGAGGAACAGTAGTGAAACACTGGAACACTAAGTTGGGAAAGACAATCGATGGAATTACCTGGAGGGTAGAGACGGGAAGTATCCCCAAGCCTAGACACCCTTCAGATGAGCACTGATAACCACAAGAACTGACAGAATAACGGGGCCCGGCTGCTACTACTAATGGCCGACTGGGGACCCAAGCTGAAAAACCATAGAGAGATTGAAGGAGCCAGGTGAGCCCAACTAACACGGGTCACTGGTGGCTAGGCCAAGACAGCCAGAGTGCCGGCTCTGCAGATGTGGCGGGGGGTAACCCTAACCATGAGACACCCTGGCGGGGTGCGGGAGCTCAATGATCCGCGACCTAACTACCGCTGCTATGGAGTAGGACAAAGCCATTGTATTAGAGCTAGTGACCCAAGGAGGGAAAGTATCATTACAAAAGCCCGTGACGACCGGAACCAAACCGTATGCAAGTGAAAGGCAAAAAGAAAAAGGGGGCGCAATAGTGCAATATCACCTGTGAGATAGATTTCCTTAATTGTGGACCTGTGCCTACTAACCTTATAGTGTTGTGCGGTCCATGCACAACACTGGTGAGAAATGAGAAAGGTTTTAGGGGTCCTCCCCTTTATAGTGGCTCACACCGTTATCCTCTCCTTATGGTGGGCTGGGAGTCTCCTACCCCGCGACCTCCAGAGCTCCAGTGTTTGGCGGTTTCATAGGTGACTGAAGGTCCTGCACTTTGCGACCGAGCTGCTCCTGCCGTGGACTCTTGGAGATAGTAGAATGAATTAATATACAGTACGGTCTCTCGTGGGCGCTCAAATCACAGCGCGGACTCCAGTCCAGTTGAAAATCCTTTATTAGCAAAACCTCCTTCCCCACAACATGTTTCAACGGTCACACACCGTCTTCCTCAGGTGGAATGCTGAGGAAGACGGTGTGTGACCGTTGAAACATGTTGTTGGGAAGGAGGTTTTGCTAATAAAGGATTTTCAACTGGACCGGAGTCCGCGCTGTGATTTGAGCGCCCACAAGAGACCGTGCTGTATATTAATTCAACCCGTATGCAAGGACAGAGACAAAACAGCAGGGCCTGAAAGATACATTGAGAGGAGTGACGCAGAGGAACCATCCTAGCTGCAGTGAAATCCTGACCCCGGGGCAGTGGTGAGAACCGGTCCACAACATGTGTGAAAGACTGTGTTTTGTAAGAACTGCTGCTGGGCCATGAGTAAAGTACCCGGCCAGCTCAAAACATGTGTGAGACTGTCATTCTATGAACTGCAGCAAAATTTCCACCTGCGGAACTGCCTGTTAGCTGTCCCTGCGTGCTGGCTGGAAAGGTACCTTTACACGCCGCTACGACAGGATGGATACAACCCGCTACTTCACGTGCACGAGCACGGCCAAACGGTTACAAACGGGAAACGCACCACCTTTACACGCCGCCACAAGGTGCGCTACGCTACGTTACATCTATAGCTAGCTACATCGCCAGGTGTCTCAAGTAGCCATCTGTAGCTCATCGTACCTCATTTACACACCGCTACAACAAGCTAATATGGGCGGACCTGGTGCAGCAGGGACAGCACATAGGCGTGCCACAATTGTGGATTACAAGACGTCCGTACGCTGATAGGACAAAGCAAGAACATCATGATTGGGCAGCCAGCACAGGAGGCTGATTAATACATGACGCTCGAGCAATTGTGTAGTGTGACTGGTCAGCTCCTTAAATATGCCGCCCTATGCAGCGACTACCAATCGTCATGCAGGAGCTTCCTCCAATGATCGCTGAAGGAGCGCGGTAACCCGGAGCCTGTGTCACGCCACAGCTACATTCCAGCTACATAGCCTGGTGTCCAGAGTTCCCTTCTGTAGCTTCTTTACACGCCGATACAGCTCGCTGCAATCGGCTTTGTAGCCATCTGTTTTCGAGCAGTGCTCGGAAACAGATTTATCTGTTGCCGGCTGTCACGTCCCGTCTTCACACGCCGCTACTACGGGCTATATTGACGCTACAAGCTACATTTGTAGCCTGTAGCGGGTTGTATCCATCCTGTCGTAGCGGCGTGTAAAGGTACCTGAAGAGCTGCGGGGAGAGATAAGTGCAGCATCCAGAGCACACAAACCCCTTCCCTATACCTGCCACAGGGACAACCAGCCCTACCCGTGGAGGGCTCTCCATCTAAGCTGCCCTCATCATTGTCCCTGGCAGGAACACGGCAGCGGAGGTCCTCACTGACCACACACCACAGGTGGCGTCACGATAAACCTACAAACTTTATCACCTTTTTATTGCCACACTGTAGCAAATATGTATCGCAGGGTCTGGACACCAGACCAGTGAGGGGTTAAATCTCCTGCCCATCCAGGAGAGGTCAGGACTGGATACACAAAACACACACCACCAGTCCCACTGACTCTGGTCTCCCCAGGGAGCCATGATGGGAACAGCAGAGGGTGACAGAAATCACACACAGAGGAAGCTTCAAAGGGAAGATCAGATAAGATCATAGATGACGGAGCAAACCATCTCAGATAGCAGCTTCAAACAGACCCACAGAATTGGAGGGAAATCAGAGACAAAGAACATTTTTTAAAACATAATCTATGCAGGGCTAAATGAGTGATTGTCCAATCATAGGCCAAGAATTAGAATTCTAAACTAGAAGGCCGGTCTAGGGTCTGACCCCTCCGGCTGGGTCTATATCTGGGCTCGCACAGCCGCTGCAGGGGTGTCACAGTTGATGGGTCAGTGAAAGCTGCTGTGAACATCCTACCATCTATTCCTGCCCTCCCCATCGGGCAACACAGAAACAAAGTGTACTTTTCTGTAAGTTTCTCCTTTTTATTTCATTGTTTGCATATGTGTATGTCATTTTATTATTTCTATTTTTATATCTTTTTATGTAAGCACTGTACCTTTTATATTAAAGCTTAAAACTTTAATAAGCTGAAACCTTGTTTGTTCTAAAAGGATTCATAGCCTAAGAAGTGTTTGATCCTGTGATTGGCTGACAGTATTATTCCAGGGACTTACCCCCTGTATGTTGGTAAGTGGTGGCAGCGTGTGTGAAGCGGGGTGCACAGTGTGAGTCGGGGTGTGATTGATGCTCCCTTTCAGCATAGGACAGAGGTCGAGTGCTGGATTGAGTGAGGGGAGATTGATTAACCCTTGCAGGTGCAACCCCAAGTCACGTGCTGAGAAGTGTGTACGTGACACACACCAAGGACAATGAGACCGGGCCACGGTACCCTGACACCCCAGAGACACAATAGTCTGGTCTCTAGTACCCCGGTCCTTGAGGGTGCGACATAAGCAAGAGGACAATGCTGCAGTCAGAGAGGGTAGCATTGGACCTTTATAATTTGATTCTTAATGAAGGATGCTGTTAGAGAACATCGGGTTAGGAAGAAAACAATACATCTGTCATAGTACGTTGGAATAGGAAGGGGTCAATTCCACTGTCAGTGGAGGTAGGGTAAAGAATGGGAAAAATGATGCTTTCAGAGGAAGAAGAGTTAGGAAAGGGAACAATGCATCTGTAATAGTACATATGGATAAGAAGGGAACAATGTTGCTGTCATATATGTTAGGATTTGTTGGGGACAATGTTACTGCCATTTGTGGAGGCTTGGAAAGAGGGACATTGCCTATCTCTGTGGGGGGACACATTGGAAGTGTGCTCGCGTTGCTTACGCTGCACACAGCACTTCATATTTCATGTTGCATGCATTGGAGCAATAAAAAACAATGCAAAATTATACACATCCTTTACAACATTAAAACTAAGTAAATATTTGCTTTTGATATTTTGGTATTGATTTCCTATGGAGAATGTTTATCAGGATTATGTGATAACTTTTCGAGACTGGCATCAATTTTGCAAAGCATGCACCTGAAATAAAGAGCTGGATCATCGTTTCACTCTGAGACTGATATTTATTAGGTCCCCGGTCTCTGAGGCAAATAATGGTTAAGAAAAGTCCATCAGTGAAGCTATTACTGGTACTTAATGCCCTTAACAAAGGAAATGACCTTTACCTCTTACAGTGTCTGCTGGTAAACACCCATATTGCTGGAAAGAGACATTCTGTGGTTTTCTATAGTTACCAACCTTTAAACTTCAGAAGAAATTTAACCTTTTCCCTGTGTAAAAGCAGCCGCCGCAACTGGACTGGGCTATGTGATATCCCAAATTTTTGCAAACTGCTGTACCTGGCAAATGAGGAGCATTGGCGTTGATATCAATGTATTTTCCTAATGGATCTAACCTCCATATCATTCTTGAGACAAAAAGTCCAACCTTTAAAATTCACAGGAACCTCAGAACCCTCCGATCAGCACAATGAAAGATTGTGTTTCATCATCCACCGCTGCAGCCTTTTCACTGCTGCATGTATGGTATAATACAGTGAATGTCCTTACTATTACAGCTCAGTCTAATTCACCTTGGTAGGAAGAGTTGCCGTAGCGGGTACATTTCCCTATAAGAATGAGTAACTGTGCCTGTGTATAGGGTAAAAATCTGTGAAAGAAAGAATGCGCATATAGGGTCTTATCTCAATTAAAAACTCTCACTTGTCGATGTGGAATTGCTCACCTTAGTCAGTTGTGAAACCCACAACTGGTAGAATAGCGTACAAGCAGATGCTGCAGGGACCGCACTCTCAACGGTGACCGTGGTCGTAATGCAGAATCTTGGACAAAGTGCTTCGGTGTCCGCGCTGCTGCTCCAAAGCCAAAGAAACACAGACACGGGAATGTCTGGTACAGCTACAGCCTTTATTTTCCTCCTACGCGTTTCGGAGCCTCCTCCTGAGCTCCTTCCTGAGGATGTTCCCTGAGGAAGGAGCTCGGGAGGAGGCTCCGAAACGCGTAGGAGGAAAATAAAGGCTGTAGCTGTACCAGACATTCCCGTGTATGTGTTTCTTTGGCTTTGGAGCAGCAGCGCGGACACCGAAGCACTTTGTCCAAGATTGTGTATAGGGTAAAGTATTTCTAATTCTTGGCAAAACACAGAAAAAGCTTACAGTTTTTCCACTACTAATTTTACCATCTTTCATTTGTCCATCACTTTCCCAATATACTTCTGCAACCTACCCTTCTCTTGTAAGCTTATCTTGATGTTCTAGCTTTGATCCATCCTGTCTGGGAACCGGAATAGGACAAACTGAGCAGGGCACATCACTTGTGTAGGTGGGGCTACCTCTTTGTGAGTGACAACAGTCCAGGCTTGCATGCTGGGATCACACTTGTCTCTACTCTCAGTCTTTAGCTTGGCTTGCAGTGTGGTGTTTTCATTTGACAAGCGTTGCAATGTGCCAATCATTACATAGTATATCACAGCGCTTGTCATTTTATGGCTAGGTAATTTAAAGCAGCATTCAGGCAGAGTAAAGTGAAGCCTAATGTGATCTTGGTCGTGAATGGTGCCAACTGTGTCTGCTGAAGCCTTGAACTAACTTCAGTTGACCAGCCCTGTGATATATCATCTGATGATCAGCACATTGACAGATGAAAGCACCATACTGCAATCCCAGCTCTAGGCTGAAAGCAGGGTTAACTATGATACGAACATGCATGTCCAGACTGCTGTTACTCACAAAGAGGTAGCTCCACCCTCACCACTGACAAGCCCTATTCAGCTGGTCCGATTCTGGTCCACAGACTGTAATTAGCAGAGACAGAAAAAAATTGAAGGATATAGGATCTGTAGAGACATAAGCTTACAAGAGCAGGGCAGGTAGTAAAAGTACATTAGGAAAAATGTTAATTAGGAAGAGTTAGGACAAATGAAAGTGGGTAAATTAGTAGTGAAAAAACACTTTAAGGCGGGGGTCTGATGGCCGTGTAACACGGATGATGCTTGCATTGTTAAGCAAAAAGTGACCAAGGCTCTAGTGACTTGAGCGTGACAGCTTCATTATTTACTGTGCAGCTGTCATGATCGGGTGCGGAGAGATGCCGGCCACTCTGTACTGTACGATGCACCCTCATTCATGTTATACAGCCATCTGGCCTTGGCCTAAGGGCCACTTTACACACACCAACTTATCTGTCCAACTTCTGACCAACTTGCTGATTGCAGTGAAATCATGGACACATTGCTCCATTTTGTGGCTGTGTACAAATGGAACAATGTGTCCATGATTTCACTGCAACCAGTAAGTTGTTCAGAAATTGGACAGATGAGTTGGTGTGTGTAAAGTGGCCCTTAGACTCTCCAGATACAGGAGACAGATTTCAGACAAAAAAGTAATGTTACCTCCCCAACACCCGCAGCCACTTACACAAGGAGCACCACAGGTGAGTAAGTGAACTCGCGCCACAATTATATAGGTTTAAATTACAATCTTTATTGATTAAAATTAATTATTTTTTTTTACAAAATCTAATATTCAGGTCCCAACATGAGTTTTTTAGACTATAATGATCAATAGTGAGGGTAGGCTCACAGAACAATTGGACAGTATATCCACACAGAGACTGTTCTTTATATATATATTATAGTACATAATACACTCTTTCACGACTAAAAGTAAAACTTCCAATCTTTCACTCATTGTTTAGGATGTCCTTTAAAATGTTCCCGCCATTAGGTCTTCTAGCTTGTATCAAGCTGTAGAATTTTTCGGAGCTTTAAAAAAATTTTTAAGCTCCTGGATTTGCAGTTGTTTAACATTTGCAGGGTGTGAATTTTGCAACAGTGCCAGATGTGACAGCAACTGTGAAGTCTAGGAAGTTTACAATGTTCTTAAACCTTTTGAGGCGCCCTCAGGCCATGGAGTACTCAGGAACGGATCTGTGCTGCTGTCGCTCAGGAGTCATGGGGGTCGTGACCCAGTCCTGTGGCCTGAGTGTCAGTTGAAAAAGTGGAATATGTACAGGGGAGGTTGTCGTGACGCCACCCGTGGTATGGGGTCAGTGGAAACCACCGCTGCTGCAGAACCTCCGGGGATGATGGGTAGCAGCTGAGATGGGACGGCTCTCATGGGTAAAGCCAATCCCTGGGGCAGTGTGGAAAGTCTATGTACAGGGTGCAGGGCAACAGGCGCAGAAATAACTAGAGTCCACAGCAGTAAACATTTCCTTTACCTTTACTGGTCCGTTATTACAGTTACAGTCCGGAGCACCGATTTAAACAGGGTGGCCAGGAAGCAATTGGGGAATCCTCCTAGCCAGGTGGGTTGGAGGCCTCCCTTCTGTGCTTTTTACTTATAGGCTGCTGCTGCTTGAAGTTAAGCTGCTTGCCCTCTGTCTCCTGTGTGTGCTGTATGACAGGCAGCTCGAGTCCTGTTTCAGGAGTCGCTCCTCGGTGGAGACCCCAGGCTCTAGTATGCTGCTTTGCCTCCTGACACTGTGTGGCTGGGAAACCTGGAATTCCCCACCTTCTGTTATTGACTGCCAGGACATCAGACCAGGTGTCCATTCTCTGTGCTTTTCTCTGAGGCAAGCACGATGCTCCTCGGTCCTCCATGCTTTCCTCTCCTTCCTCCTCAGACTCACTCCATGGCTGTTCTAACTATCCCCACCTCCAGGCCAGACCTTTATACAGGGAAGCTCCCCTCAAGCCAGATTCTAGAGCTCCCCTTTCTGGTCTGGAGACAGGAAAGTGTTGGATGCTGTGCCACCTGAATATGAAACCCCCTTTTTGCCACCAGGCGTACCATTGGGACCCTGTGGTGCTACACTTTCATTTGTGAGACCTCAAAAAAGCAGGCATCAACCCTTCTTTACCCATCTGCCACTGCCACCAGGGCAAATCGAAAGAGCATAGTAACCTCCAGTTTAAGTATATCTCATGGAGGCGCCAATTCTGAGGTGGGTGCCGGCTGCAGTTTTTAGTATGGTGGGACCAGTACACTTGGGCCTCACCACGCTGAGAATTTCAGCCCTCAGCTGCCTGGGTTACCTTGGCTGGCAATATCAATACGACAAAATGCACACCCATTTTTTATATTATTTAGTTATTTTTACAGTAATCTGATCTCAGTTTGGTTGCCAAATTACAAATTGGCAACCAATTACAGATACCGGCAGAGAAGGTGGGCAGGGCTAAATCTGACTTTAGCCATTCAAGAAGGGGGAAGCAGTCATTCATGAGTGCGCCTGGAACTCCAGAAGCATTGCAGAAGCTTGGTAAGTAATATTTTATGAAGCTAATGTTTGTACAAAACATTTCCACTGTAAAACAGTTTGAGCTGCGTTTGGCAACTTTTGGGCCCCTTTGAAGGTGTTTGACATGCCCTTGATTTTGCCACCCATTGCTTTAAATGAGGTTCGGACGTTCGGTGAAATGCTCAGTGAACATATTCCTGTTCGACAAAGTGAGCTGAAACTGAACTTCAAAAGGTTTGCTCATCTCTAGTATTCTAGGCCACGAGCTGTAAGTAAAAGAACATTGTTAAAAGGAAAGTCCACTTCCAATAAAGTGGACCCCATCTAGCGCAAGGGTCAGCTCACCACCACTACTTTGATTATGGTGTTTTGACTACAACATCGAAGGCGTAAGGTTTCTCCATTTGACAGTAAGAGGAAGCTTAATGCCTTACATGCTCCTCTAGAAAATAAAATATGCAAATTATCTCTTCAGAGATAAAGAGGGCTTGAACTATAGTGCCAACTATTGAAAGTAGCAATCCAAATAGTCAATATCGACCCTTTAACGAGCCTTGCCATATTACTTAGGATTATCAGTGATATCACATCGACAGCATGCATCAGCAGTCTAGCCAGTCACTTGTCTTAATGGTCCTGAGGTTAACGGTGCGCAATACTGAGTTCAGTGACTGTCTAAAGTGGTGATGTGTACTGTTGGTGTGACTTCACTCTAGCTGGTGAGTCACTGAGCGTCCTGTCTTGTGCCATCCTCCTCAGCGCAGTGACAGGCTAGAGTGGTGATGTGCACTGTTGTTGTGACTTCATTCTAGCTAGTGAGACATTGAGTTCAGTATAATGTACTATCTACCTCTGGAGCATTGAGCGCCGTGACTGAGCAAAGTGTTGATGTGCACTGTTGGCATGACTTTACTCTAGCTAGTGAGTCACTGAGTTCAGTATAATGTACTATCTACCTCTAGAGCATTGAGTGCCGTGACTGAGCAAAGTGTTGATGTGCACTGTTGGCATGACTTAACTCTAGCTAGTGAGACATTGAGTTCAGTATAATGTACTATCTACCTCTGGAGCATTGAGCGCCGTGACTGAGCAAAGTGGTGATGTGCACTGTTGGCATGACTTTACTCTAGCTAGTGAGTCACTGAGTGCACTGTCTTCTGCCATCCAGCTCTGGAGCACTGAGCGCAGTGACTGGAGAGAGTGGTGATATGCACTGTTGGTGGGACTTCACTCTAGCTAGTGAGTCACTGATTTCAGTGTCATGTGCCATCCACCTCAGAAGTACTGAGCGCAGCGACTGAATAAAGTGGTGATGTGCACTGTTGGTGTGACTCACTCTAGCTAGTAGGTCACTGAGCGCACTGTCTTGTGCCATCCACCTTGGGAGCACTAAGTGTACTGACTGGCCAGGGTGGTGATGTGCACTGTTGGTGTGATTCCACTCTAGCTAGAGAGTCACTGAATGCACTGTCTTGTGCCATCAATCTCAGGAGCACTGAGCGCAGTGACTGGCTATAGTGGTGATGTGCACTTTTTAGGTGACGTCAACGGTGTAATCAAAACTTATTTTTTTAAGGTGACTTTAAAGTTTTAGTCTACTTTTTACACTGCTTTTGAAAGTTAATTTTAAAAAGTGGTGGGAACAGTGTATAGTCCATCAAAATTTATTTAGAAATGGTGTGCACCAAAATATGTAACTTTTTGATGGCAGAAAACTGGGGTCGAGTACTTGATACATACTCCCCATTGAGTGAGATATAAATAAAAACTCCGCCATGACTAAGACTATATGTCGAAACATGTTGGCTTAAGCACCATGTACCTCACTGTATGGATTGAAGCTTTTATATAAGCACAATAAATTCTGCAACTGGAGATCCTCTCGCGGGAATCTTTTTCCTCTCATATCGTTTACTGGCCCCAGGACGGCGTCCGTGCGAGTGAGTATCCAAGCGGGGCAGGACTATACTATTAACTGGAGAGCTGTCTTTCCCTCCCCCCTTTTCCTTAAATAAAAACTCTCTCTCAAATAACGAATATTTGAATCCAATATAAATTCAACGCTGATTAAACCGTGAGCAATTCATTAATTTGAAGCAGATCCCGAAAAGCTATTTAGATAGCAGATAGAGGTGGCAGCATGAAGTGTGAATGTATAATACCACACTCCCTCCACATGGATATCAGTCATCCTATCACTAATGCAAATCAGGACATTTTGCATAAACTGTTTTTAACCAATTTAAATAAATATCACAGATTAAAACCCTGCAAAAAAAGAGAAGAAAACTAAACAGAAGGAAAAGTGCTCAAGGTGAAGACTGCAAGATCTTTCTAAGGCTGGGGTCACATATGGACATGTAATTGTGGTTACCGCATCCAGATCCAGATGCGGTAACCACAATTGCCTTCAGACACATTTTCTTGACAAAATGTGTCCGGCAAACCAGAATGCGATAATCGGATTGCTCAGGATGTGTAATCCGGAGCAATCTGGTTACCGTATGCTTTGTTCATCCCTGCTGCCGCAGGGATGAACAAAGGGTTAATGTTAATAATAGATGTGGGCAACTCCTGGGGGGGCCCGGTCGAAATATCGCACCAGGGCCCGCCAGACTCCGGTTATGCCACTGATTGGGTCTATGGCGATGCGCTGCCCATAGGCCTAATGTTAATGATTTCAGGACCAAGTCTAGCGGCTCATACAGTACGTACATTACCTACTGTATCTACTACACAGCGAGGAGCCACCGGGTTCATTCATAGAATTGAAAATTATGACAATAGCCGGCAATACTATAAGTGCCAAGATTAACCCCTCACATGGCCACCTGAGTGAACAGCATGTCTCTAGGGAGGGGGGCACGCCCTAGAGACATGTTGCCCACATCTATTATTAACATTTAACCCTTTGTTCATCCCTGCAGTAGCGGGGATGAAGAAAGCATGCAGCTGCCGCAAGCATTCACATGTGCCTTGCGGCAGCCGCATGGGCTCCCATGGGAGCCCATTATAGCAAGTCTCCTGCTGTTTAGAAACCACTGCGAAAACTGCAGCCTGCATGATTTTTACCGCAGTCTGCAATTCCGCAAGCGGTAACTGGATTGCATGTAGTGCAATCCGGTTACTATAATGGGCTCCTATGGGATGCGGTTTCTGATCCGGTTTTGAGCACTTTTACTGCTCAAAACTGGATCAGGATCCACAGTGCCCTGCCGCAAATGTGACCCTAGCCTAAGTTCTAATTCTGGGAGTCATGTTACACCCACACACTAAAGGGCTGCAATTTTGGCCATTTTAGCTGCTCGTCCATTGCTAATAGAAGACTTATGCCAAACAAAAAATGTAATCTATTTAGATTGGACATTTTTGGCTATGAATAAGGGTAAATGTGTATCACATGATGAGTTAAATTTTGACAATTATTAGCTGCTTTTAAAAATTGACCCCATGATGTAAGAGGCTTAAAGGTTGATTGAGTTCAAGTCCGATGGGCCATGATGGTGCAAAACTTGGACATCTCCCACCTCCCCACATGTTGGTCAGATGTATAGGCTATTGTAGCCTTCTAAATCCTATAAAGACAGACAAGTTGCCCCTCTCAGCCTTCATTACATAGTAATGTCCTCAACCTGTACTAATGTCCCCCATCCTGAGCCTCTTCTTGGTAATTATACTCCACATCCTGGTATACATGTCACACATCCTAGGCCCCATGCATGCAAGTAAATATTTCCACCTTCCTGGTGTATATGTGCCAATCCTAATATATATCACAGTCTATATATGTCCCCATACTGGGTTCATCCAGGTATATATGTCCCCATTCTGATATATATGTTCCCTATCCTGAGCCCATCTTTGGAAATATGATCTCCATCCAGGTACATGTGTCTCCATCCTGGAATGATGATAGTATATACAGTATGTCCTCCTCCTGGGCCCATCGTGGTATATATGTCCTAATCCTGATATATATGTCCTTGTGGTATATATGTTCCCCATCCTGGGCCTATTCTGGTATATATATTCCCTATCATGGGCCCATCCTGGTACATTGGTCCTCATCCAGGGCCCATCCTGTTAAATATGATCTCCATCCAGGTATATATGTCTCCATTCTGGGATGATCCTAGTATATATGTCCTCCTCCTGGGACCATCCAGGAATATATGTCCTAATCCTGATATATAGGTCCTCATCCTGGACTTATTCTGGTGTATATGTTCCCAATCCTGGGCCCATCCTGGTATATATGTCCCGATCCTAGTATGAATGTCCTCATTCTGGACCCATCCTGATTAATATGATTTCCATCCAGGTACATATGTCTCCATCCTGGGTCCCATTCTATTATATTTGACATCATCCCATCATCCGGGACTCATACTGGTATACATGTCCTCAACCTGGATCACATCCTGGTATATATGTTCTCATCATGGACCCCCCTAATATGTATGTCTTCATTCTGGGCCAATCCTGGTATGTATGTTTTCCATCCTGGTATATATGTCCTCATGCTAGGCTCTTTCTGATTTAAATGGTCCCCACCTTGGTATACAAGTCCTAATCCTTGGCACATCATAGTATATATGCCCCTCATCCTGGTATATATGTACTGATCCTGTGCTACTTCCAGGTATACATAGTCTCCGTTCTTTCTCAAATGCATAAAAAAATCAAAACAAAACCAACTCACCTTCCACGGCTCACATGCCATACAGCGTCCTCTGTACCCAGCGCGCAATGGCCAGCAGTTGACATTGGTAAGCACGTCATGGCACATGACATCACTGTTGTGTACCCCAGCCTTTGAGCACTGGCAGAGGACACTGAGTTGAGTCATATCATGATGTCAGTAAGAATAGGGGTGTATGTTAATGTGGCTATGACAGTTTGAGAATCATAGAGTAGGAGCAAGAGAAAAGAAAATACTAATATTAAATGTACAACATTCCTTAGCACTAAATTGAAACCTGAAGAAGGAAAAGTGTTGGAATTATGGAAATAACAGGATCAATAATCAGAATTTTCAAAACATTGAGATTTATTCCGTATGGAGTATGAACACCTTAAAGAGAAATACGAGTTGGCTGCTATCACTTGGTGTATTAGAGAGGTTTTCCAATACTAATGTCATCCCCTTTCTTTTTTTCTAACTCTTCATAACACTTTCTTAATATACTTCCACTATCTATTCTTCTCCTTACACTTATCTGTCTGAGACTCGCAAATACTTTTATTGTTGTTGTATCTTTGATATTTTCATACTAGAGACTGAAATCAGACCAACTGAGCAGGGAATGTCACTGGTGTGGCTGAGAGGGGAGTAAAGTGTTGTCTGGGCATGTGGGTCCAGACTGCTGTCACTCACAGAGAGGCAGCTCCACCCCCACCAGTGATGAGTTCAGCTCAGTTAGTCTGATTCTGGTCTTAAAGATATTTACGAGCCTCTTAGATATAAGATTACAGGAGCAGGGTGGATATCAGAAGTGTATTGGGAAAGTGTTAGGAATAGTTAAGACAAAAGAAAGGGGATCTCATTACTAATGGAAAACCTCTTTTAGGCCCCTTTCACATCAGCGGTAATCTCTGATCGCGGCAGCTGCGGTGAAAAAAAGCAACTGCCGCGATTACCACATAACGTCCGCACTTGCGGTTCACTTGCGGCAAGCCCCATGCAATGTATGTGGGACTTGCGGTAAGTGTGGGGCAGGTGCGGCAAGTGCGGTTTCGGTACTTGCGGCAG
Source organism: Allobates femoralis (assembly GCA_033576535.1). Taxonomy (NCBI): domain Eukaryota; kingdom Metazoa; phylum Chordata; class Amphibia; order Anura; family Aromobatidae; genus Allobates; species Allobates femoralis. Next base: position 70,733,521 of record JARQOC010000012.1, read on the forward strand.
ATGCGGCCGCGAGAAAACTGCGGCTGACCACAGTTTTTTTCGCGGACGCATCTGCCGCAAGTGTCAAAACCACAACTGTACCGCACTTGCCGCAAGCCCCATAGACATTGCATGGGGCTTGCCGCAGGTGAACCGCAAGTGCGGCCGTTATGCAGTAATCGCGGCAGTTGCGTTTTTTTTACCTCAACTGCCGCGATCAGCGATTACTGCTGATGTGAAAGCAGCCTAATATTGGTATGAGGAATGTTTTTCTACACTGAATGCACTTTGGTGCAAAAATCATCAAGATCCTGTTGGCAGCTCCCTTTGCAAATGCTGACCAATGACAGTTCAGCAGCCACAACTTCAATTGATGGAAGTCCTCAAACTCACTTTTGCTATTTACCCAGTAGACTTTTCCAAGCCTTGTTATACTTAGAGCATACATTACATGAAGGGAAATGCACCATGGAAATATAAAGTGAAACATGAGACCCTGAAACTGAGAAACTGTGGCTGCCTCGTCATATCAGACATTATCTAAAGTTTCACACTTTAGTCTAGAAAACATGAAGAGTTTGCAATCCTCCGGAGCTTTCAGCGGCCATCAAATTCTTGTTTTGTACAGTACGTTCCTGTAATGGAGCAATTCCACGCAGTGCGGGAAAATGGGAATTCATGAGGTTTGGAAAGATCTGCACCAGCCCTGGGAATAGCAGTAATTCTAGTGAGGACTGCACTATATACTTACTACATATTGAATGTAACCCCGGCTGTTCAGTCGTGCGTAACTGATTAATTCTGACCCAAGCCCATGTCTAACATAGCTAACAGCCCATGTCTTATTTAAAGATTACTTAGGCATTTGCATAATCCGGTTATAAGCGAGGAAAGGATGGAGAAATAAACAAGAAACTTGTCAATTAATGGAGCAAAAATTTTCTATAATTAAAATAAAGAGTGTTATGCTGTAAGCTTGTAAACAGGAAAAAATGCTAAAAAAATGGATTTACTGCACAACTAACACTTAATGTTTAATACTCCTATACAACTCCATTATCGAAGAAAACACTTCTATTAGTTTATTCAGCCCTATAATCCAGTAATAATGGAAAAGGGTTCCATTTGTAAATTTATTGTGCATTAATACAGTGAATATGGAATTAGTTGTATGCATTAATAAACATACATACATCAATATATTTATTAATACATATTACACATGCATAAAAAATTAATGCCATGTCTTCACAGCCAATTTTCATATTTAAAGATGTTTTAGTAGTTACTAATATGACCCAATTTCTTTTGTTCCAACTCTTCCTAACTCTTCTTTCTGCAACCTACCCTGCTTCTGTAATCTTAACTCTCTGATGCTCAGAAATACATTTATTGTTGTTGTAGCTTTGAGCCTTCCAGTCTTGAGACCAGATTTGGAACAACTGATTGGGCAAGTTACTGTTGAGGGCACGGCTCCCTCTCTGTGAGTGACAGTGGTCTGGTGGCCAATTCACAATTCCCTATCCTCTCGGCACCCACCTGTGATGTGACCTGCTCAGTTTGTCCAATTCCAGTCTGCAGTCTGAAAGTATAAATCTAGCAGTGCATGCTTTCCTTGTGCTGGCATTGCTAGGGTTAAGCAGTTCCTTTTGTCTTTCTTGGCTTTCCATCCGGAATTGTCTCAAATTTTCAGATTTCTTTACTCCCTATGGTGTAAGTACTCACCACATTTAAAAAAGCCAAGAAGCTCCTATGTTTAGCACGCAGTACAAAAAGTGCATGTGCACATATTAACTTCTAACTATACTTTAAAGCTGAGAAATTTGGCAAACTATTGATCAATTCTTTGAACTACCCCGCCTCGTTACGGCATTCTCAGATGGGGCAGTTCTACTCAACATTTTTTATATACGCTGTGCCATTACGGCCTCCTGAATACATTGAGAGCAAGACTATATTAAATACACACGTACCGGAAAGGTAAGCGCAGATAAAGGCCAACCAGGTCCAGACATGACATCAGAACATTATCATATCTGACCCCCACACTGCCAGACCAGCAACCATAGATGAGGATGGAACAGGCCGAGATACATGTGTAAAAATCTATTTATATTTGTTATTGGTTTGTGGTTGACCCCTGTGCGCGCTTGGTTATGTATGCCATTCTATCTGTCTTAATTGTGGCTGTTTTAGGCCGCTGTACACACACACAGAGCATCCACACCCTACCCATAGGCTCTGCTTGATTGTTGCACATGTGTCTGGGCCTGATCCACCCTCATCCATGGTTGCTGGTCTGACAGTGTGGATGTCAGATCTGATAATGTCCAGATGTCATGTCTGGACCTGGTTGGCCCTTATCTGCGCTTGCCCTTCTGGTGCTGCGGGGGTGGGTCAGAAATGCTTCAGGTACATGTGTATTTAATATAGTCTTACTTTCAATGTATTCAGGGGGCCGTTATGGCACAGCGTATATAAATAATGTAGAGCAGGACTGCCCCAGCTGAGAATGTCGTGAAGAGGTGGGGTAGCTCAAAGAATTGATCAATTGCTTGTCAAATGTCTCAGTTTTAAAGTACAGTTAGAAATTAATATGTGCATATGCACTTTTTGTACTGCATGCTAACCACAGGCAGTGCTGGCTTCTTGAATTTTTTTTATTTGTTATTGGTTGTGGCTGACCCCCACTTTTTGCCGTGCATGCTTGGCTATGTATGCCTTTCTATCTGTCTTTATTGTGACTATTTTAGGCCGCTGTACACACATACAGCATCCACATCCTGCCCATATGCTCTGCTTAATTTTTACACTTGTATCTGGGCCTGTTAAACCCTCATCCATGGTTGCTGGTCTGGCAGTGTGGGGGTCAGATCTGATAATGTCTGAATGTCACATCTGAACCTGGTTGGCCTTTATCTGCGCTTACCTTTCTGCGTAAGAGTCCGGATGCCACAAAGTCATTGCCTCCTTCGGGGGTAGTGTCATACCTGAGAGAAACAGAGGGTATTAACAACAGGCAAAACCAAAGCACACAATACATTTCTGCCTCCAGGCATGAAGGGGAGATCTAAAACCTGGGTTCAGGGCAGCTCCTCTATAAATTCTGGTCTGTGGTGGAGTTAGTCAGTTCAGTTCCTAGGAGGACTGAGGAAGACATCATTTGGACTTGAGCAGTGCTAAACTCGTCCCAGGATAGCTAAAGCCTAGTTTGAGGGACCCGTAGGAAAGGGTCTGTGGAAGTCAAGAAGAGAATGGGGACTAGAGCAGTGTCAAGTTCACCCCAGAGGAGAAAGCGCCAAGAACCGAACATCGGAGTCCGAGGCTGTGCAGGGCCTAACGTCCTGGAAACCAACACTGGTTCCAAGTCCCCCAGCCACACAAAGTGCAAGCATGCAAAGCAGCATGTGTGGCGCCCCGCACTGAGTGCGTCACAGGAGGGTATTGCATCCCAGACTGCAGATACAGTATTCTCTGACTAAGCAATGACATGGTTAAAACTCAGAGCTTCATACCCTACATGCATCACTAGCATAGAAGGCCAATAAGGTCCTAGTGGGCAGAGTGTAGGAGTAGAGTGTAGGAGAATGTAGAATAAGGAGGAAGGAGAAGGAAGTGGTCGGGAGGAACGTAGGAGAGGGGGCCCTGCGCAGTTCCGTGCAGTCCCCCCAGACCACCTGCCGGTTGGCGCCATTACCCAGTGCCTTAACAACCGGACCCTGGGCAAACATCTAACGGGTCAAAATACACCTGCGCCCATCCACAACCGGATCACTGGTTCCGAAGCAAGCAAGTTGTTCAGCACTGCTTAGCAAACCAGGAGTGGAGGGACTGCTCTACAGGAGTACCCCACCGCCCCGGCAAACTGAGCCATCTTGCCAGCGGAGTACCCACCAAAAGGACCCAGGCTCCCCTCACACCGGAACGTACACACCGGCAGGGAAATTTAAGTAGCCCCTTTGTACCCGAACTTGACACACTAAGGCGACATCGGCAACTCATCTAGAACAAGTTTAGAATGGAGGAACACCGCGGCGCTCTGAAACAACACCGGTCATTGCTGAGTCCACCCAGTCCGTTACCTGTATACCATGTATCGACAATCGGTTGCAGTAAAAGACCCGTTACAGAAACTATTGGTGTCCGTGCTTTTTCAGAACTTTTTAACTCTGCATAATAAGAGTAACTAAGCTGCCTCAGAACATCAAGTGCAGCTCCTGGCTCCGGGGACTCCCGCTCGTCCTGTGGGGAGCGTCCCATCTTGCTGCATTACATCCCCCGGAGGCCCAAGCAGCGCCGGTGAAATCACCGGAATTCCCGCAGGTGGTGTCACGACAAGAATTAACCCCTTATCTGTTCAGCCAACTTTATTGATCTGGACCACCAGGCCTACACAGCCTCAAGCACGGAACCGTGACAGGGGGCAGCGACAGGCCGAGACGTGCATACCCCGGATATGGTGAGTCACATGTAGAGCCCAAGAGCAGCTGCCAGGGAAGTGGGGCTGGAGAAGGACTCGAGCTGCCTGTCATACCTGCACCACACAGGAGAGAGGGAGAAGGCCGCAGCTCAGCTTAAGCAGCAGCAGGGACAAGCTAAGAGAGAGCGCAGCATAGAGGCCTCGGAACCTGTCAGGTGAAGGGAACCCGGGTCGCTCCAAGGTTGCATGGACTCCCAGTAATATCACCTGTCCTTTAACCAGTATCACCAGTAAAGGACCTGAGGAACCAACAAACCTTGAGTCTGTCTGTTACTTCACGCCCTCCATCCTGCACCCTACACCGTTTCAACATCCATTGCACTGGGGATCCGCTCCACCTGTGGGGAGACACTACATCTCAGCTGCCCATCCAGCATCCACAGAGGTTCTGCAGCAGTGGCGGCTACTCATAGCCACAAATCACACGTGACGTAAAGAATAATCCTTCCTTTAAAACCCCCTGTTCTTATATTTCCCCAAGAACTCTTTAATGCTGAACCCAACCCTTGTGACTTCCCAGAAGAACCTGAGCCCAGTTCAGAGTACCCCACGGCCCTGCGGACCATCACTTGACCTTCTGGTGCCGTGGGAGTGGTTCAGAAACGTGTATTTAATATAGTCTTGCTTTCAATGTATTCAGGAGGCAGTAATGACATATCGTTAGGGATGAGAGAGTACTGAAATACTCAGACTCGCTATAGTCGTAAGGAGTAGGTCCCGATACTCGGTACTTGTTACGAGTATAGCGAGTACAAAGTAAGTCAATGGGGAAGCGAGTAATGCAATAATTCCTCAGCTTCCAGACCCTATAAAGAGGTCTGGCAGCAGAGAAAAAGGCTGCAATGGCCACATGATTGTTTAAAAGCCGGCGGAAAAAAGCTGCTGGGTTTTAAACAATCATTAAGCCCCCTTATGACTTCCCCGCAGCCTCCCATCCCGATCCTTCACTCCCCCCGCCGCCTCCCCACCCGATCTTAAGTTAGGACTGGGCGGGGAGTGCAGCACCAGTGAGTGGGGAGCGAAGGAGCCGGGCGGGGAAGCTGGCAGTGAGAAGACTTCACCACTGGCTTTCCCAGTCTGTGCTGCGCTCCCGCTGACTGATGCCCCCTCCCCGCTGCCTGGTGCTTCGCTCCCCACCCGGTCCTAACTTAGGATCAGGCGGGGAGGGGGCGTCAGTGAGCGGGGAGTGCAGCACAGACCGGGAAAGCCGGCGGTGAAGTCTCACTGCCGGCTTTCCCGCCTGTAGCTTCAAATAAACAGCTGATTCTGGTCAGCTGTTCATTTGAAGCAGCGCTGCTGTCAGGGTTCATGTGAGTTCATGCTTGCCTGCATGAACTCACATGAACTTTCCCAGGGCTGCACAGCTCAGCTACATCTCTGGTAGAGGTTCACTACCAGAGATGTAGCAGAGCTAAAGAAGAACCCTGGATTGGACTACGGCGGACGGAAGATGATTTATAATAAAGATGGAGTCTCTAAGTGTCTTTTTTGTTTTATTTCTAATAAAATAATTTTTCTCTGTGTTGTGTTTTTTTATAAAAAATTCACTAGAAATTAATGGCGGTCATGTTTAATATTGGCGTGACCCCATGAATTTCGGGCTTAGGGCCAGCTGATAACACAAAGCTGGCCCTAACCCCTTTATCACCCAGTGAGCCATGGCACCAGGGCCTTGGATGAGCTGGATACAGCGCCAGAAGATGGCGGTTCAATGATCGCGCTATCATCTGGGGTGGCTGCGGGCTGCAATTCGCAGCGGTGCCCAGAAGGCTTGGGCCTCCCTGCGCTGTGGATTCCAGCCCCCAGCTGCCTAGCTGTACCTGGCTGGACATAATAATAGCACGAAGCCCCACACTTTTTTTTTTATTATTTCAGGAAATTAATGAAATAATAAAAAAAAAAGGGCTTCCCTATATTTATGTTTCCAGGCAGGTACAAATAGGCATTCTGTTGGCCTACTGCATATTGATCTGTATGTATTGCAACAACTATTGTTTGTTTAATATGATATGATTTTATGTCTGCATGCATATTGTTCAGATGTCAACAAAGTTAAAAAAAAGGTCTTCATTCAGAGACAGGATGTTCCTCCCCCTGCTCTCAGCATGCACATTCTAGTGTGGAACTGAAGCTGAAGGTCACAGCAGATTTCTCTCTCCATCTCCAGAAACCAGATTGATCCTATTCTCATGTTGTAAGCTGGATGTTATTAATTCTCAGTAAATGAACATTCTCTGTTGCTCGCTGTGGACATCTCGCTGATTAACGCGCTGCTAACACATTCATATCGGTCTTGCTCCTTGCAATCAACTGATAATGATTCACCCAAGGGTCTATGGGAACTCTTTACCCAGGCGTGGAAGTGGAGGGATGTCACTGGTGTCCTGGCTAGACCTGTAACCCTGGTGGTCAACTGAAAATTGGGGGAAAATGAAAGGGATAAAACGTCTCGTGACACCACCTGCAGTGTCTGGTGATGCTCACCAGCGCCGCTATAAGACCGCCGGGGTCGATGGTATTGCAGCTTGGATGGGATGGCTCCCTGCAGCTGGAGCCAGGTCCCCAGGGAAGCACTTGTTGTTGTAGTGCTGGATTTGGGCAGCGCAACTGCACAGCAGTTTATGTAGAGAGGAGACAACGAGGCCTTTATACTCTGCATGGGTACTTTACTGGTAACTTGTTCAGATGGCACTTCAGTTCACAGTTTATACAGTCTTTGAGCGGGTAGCTGGCGGAGTAGTCACTAAGGGGAATAAAGTCTCTCTGAGGCTCCCATAGTGTACCTTCTGCTGTCTTTCTCTCATCCCGTTGCTTTCACTTGCACCTCCTCACTATCCTTTCACTGCCATGCACAGCCCCTTGACTACCAGGCCCGTTGGATGACATGAGGTACCCTTCTTCTTTCTAAGGGGCTTAACTCAGTTTGGTGATCCTGGTGGGAGGGGTCAGAGTTGCTGGATTAACCCGCGACTGGCCGGTGTTGATGGCTCAGGGGTGAACTCGCCTGTACTGTGACTCAGAGCCGGCACTCCGTTGGTGGACTAGGATTCCCCCAGACCTGTTCGGTGGTCTGACACTGGGTTTCCTCTTCCTGTCCTGGGTCACCTTTTCCTCTCAGGCGTCTTCCCTGGGAGACACCTCTAGGGCTCCCTTCTAGCTTCGCTCCTGAGACTAAACTAAAGCTATCTGTGTGTTTCCCGCTCTCACACACTGCTCTGAACTCCTCCCCCACGGAACTGGGTCTCTTTTCAAAGGATGTAATCCTGTAGTCCCCTGCTCTAGAGTGTGTGCATGCAGGATGAAAGCCTCAGTTTAACATTATCCTCTCCAGTGACTGAGATACCACACACTTGGTTATGGGTGCAGTACCCCTACTGTGGCACACTGATCAGTGGGGCGCCACAATAACATGGAGCTGGGTGATGTGAATGGAGGAGTAAAGGCCAAGTCACACGTGGCGACATCGCCCCTGCGTCACCTAATGTAAAGGGGAGATGTCGGTGCCTCTGAGGGCTCGCCTGGTTTCACATCAGTAATGTGAAACCAGGCGGCTGATCTGGGGCGATGTGTTCACATCGCCCCATGTAAACTGCGGCCGTCTCCCATTGTACTGCATCTCCACTGGGGTTTTGAGACACCCCGGCGGCGATGCCGCCTCTCAGCTTGCCGGCCCATCGCCAGAGATGTCTCCCCGATTAAACGGAGGGCGGCGACGCTGGCGGGGCTCCAAAAACGTGCGCGCTCCCGCCAGTCGCCACCGACATCTCCGGGGCTGTCGACAGGTGTGACGGTAACCTTATATAGATAAGATAACAGATCTGTTTGCCAACAGCCTGAGCTCACAATGTAACCTGCATAAGATGACCTGATATTCTGATAAGCTGTGAACGCTGTTTAGGTTCCGCTCCCCCATCCAGCATATGTCAAGTTTAGAAATAGCCTAGTGGGGACATCTTCTGGAAGGATATTGAAACGTTTTCTTCCAGATTTCACTGATAAAGTATATTTGAAGGTTTATTATAATCACTTGTTCTACATTATTATTAGATAAAATTACAAATAGTGGCTTCATTTTAAACATGACAAAAATTGTCTCCAAATGTGTACAACCCCTTTAAACCTTTTAATTCCATGAACTAACTGCAAAAAATAAAAACAATAAAGATAAAATAATATATTTCCTATGGGAACAACAAGACAACAAAAATATCTTACAGACGAACAAACCCTGGAGACCAATGTTTTTATTTAGTAGTCACTTTTATCGTTTATTTGTAGCTTTTCTTGGCCGGGGGGTTTGTTCTGCTTATTAGCAGCTAAAGTATCACAACTTTTGCATATTCAGATGTTTACAATTTCCTTGCGTATAGGTCGTACAGATATGGATGGCTTCACCCCACAGCTGAGCGTTTCACTCTATATAGATATCACAGGAGCCGATAAGGTCATCTCTTTCTTCTTTTCCTTCTCGATTAAGTAAATATATCAAAAACTCTAGGCTGAGGACAAAATCCTCTTCACAAGGGCAGATCTGTTCTCAAACAGTTATTTTCTAAGGTAATATTTGTTCCTTGGTAATAAAAGTCATGAAGATTTAGGAAGACTTCGGGTCGGAGAAACACATTGTATTTGGGGAGAGAGAATGTCGTGTTCTTGTAAAGGTTACAGAGATTGTACAGAGGTGTTAGTCGAGTCAACGGACAGAAGATCTGTGATCTGAAAATGATAGATTTTTGCCATAAAGGGGGGGAAATGGAAAGAGGATGAAATAAAAAGATATCACTCGTCAAAATCCAATTAAACAGCTTAGAAAGTAACGACTAGCAAGAAACAAGGTAACAAAAGAGGAAAATACAGTAAAATGGAATAATATGTAAAAAATATAAAATGCTATTGTTGTAGAACTGGTTCTGTTTATCGGTTATTGTTGTCAGTTATGACTACAATCCCCGATATCCAGAATCTTCCCTTTCTTACCACTTTCTGTTCCTATGCTGATTAACTATATATATATATATTATGTATATACCGACTACTTAATGAAAACAAGTCTGTTCTAATAAATGAATATTTATTAAACACACCCAAAAAGTCTACAACAATAATATACCGTATATATTTCTAGATAGCACAAAAACTAATACACAATCAATACTGTTACAATGATGTAAAATACCCACAGTTACTAATGCCCACGTTACCTAAATATACAACAGGCACACTATATTAGTGATCTAACTATCCCTATAGAAGATAGATAGCAATTCAAGGGTTGATCATAAGAGAGAGATATACAGAGAGATATACAGAGAGATATACAGAGAGATATAGATATAGAGAGAGCTATAGACAGAGATATTGGATGATACTTATGCCAGATGTCGATGTCCTATATCATCGTGCGTCCAGGTAGAAAAGAGAGAGCGAGCTCTTGTGTCTCAGTCCATTTTAACCTGTCCCTCAGCTGTGCACGTGACGGACACACCTCCTCATCCGTGCACTTCTGACAGGGTTGTAAGGGTGCACGCTCACCATGCACTATATTGAAATGAGGTATCTCCTGCCACTATAGATTGGCAAACAATGGGAATAGTCATGTCTACCTATCACCCCAGACATCTTGGCTGCTGTAGTTAGCAGAAAGGGGTGAGAATAACCCTTTGTGGCAGCAGCCTATAGATCTTTGATATTTAAATTAAGAGTCTTATCTGATAGCTTCCCACATTAAAATGCAAGAATGGACATCTTCTGATATGGTAATTAACCATGTCAGAAGATGAACAATTTCCATCAGATACAGCTGAATTGGTCAATGTTATAAGGGACATTTATTATGGCCTATTCCACCAATGTAGGCATAAATATAGATAAATACACATACATGCCCACAAAGAGAGATATACATTTATGTGTCATATTAATAATTAATTATGCCATCACTTCCCCCTCAACAGTCCCCCTTTTGTCGGAAAATACGACAATACAATGAGTGGGAAGTGTGGAATATATTTGCCTACTCAATCCTATCACCAATAACCGTTCAGGATGAAATGAAGTAAAATTTTGCACTTAGGTATCTAGACATCACCCATCGCCATCACCTCTCCCCTGCCGTTCGCCGTAATCCAGTGTCTCCATCCATAGATTACACCATAGTCATCTTTGTGGATCTTCTTGGTCTCTTTGGTTCAGGAATAAAGTTCTCTATTTGTCAGTACACTTCTGATCTTGTCATTGCCAATCTCGAGAAACACGTCTATCCCCAAGTAGTCTTCTTCCAAGCTTGACTGCTTAGACTCTGGAGTTGCTGCACCTTCGTCTCTTGATCGGCCCACAGAGTTTTCCTGTGTTCGCCCCTCTCCCTACCAGATTTTTTTTTTTTTTTTTTTTTTTCCAAGTCTGGTGTGTAGGTGCCGGGGATCACACTCTGTAGCTGGGCCTCACCAGGTGGTTTCTTGGAGCACCTCCTTCTTGGGATTAGATCAATTGTTAAATTGTTAAAGGGGATCTGGTGATTCTTCTTAGCTGAGGCACGACTTTCAACAGAGACTTCTCCTGTAAACTTGATTGAAGCATCTATCGTTAATGTGGTTCTTCCATGGATAGATAGTTGAATCTCTACTAGGCAGGTCAGAGTTTATTGGGTAGGGGATGATATCAGCATACCTAAGTTGACTGTGAGAAGAACGCAGTCCAACCGACCTTCAATCTATCCCTTATGAACGTTTACCGACTCAAGGGTTGAAGTAGCAAATACCTTAGACAATGATGGGGCCTGTCCCTACAGAACCCTACTCTTTCCTCATTCATACAAAAAAAAACAACAAACAAACCTATATCCCAATGTAAAAATTAAACAGTATATAATGATGCCATATTTCCCTCCCCCATCCCTTAACCATAAATCAAAGTAAAAGCCAAACAAAATATACAATGTTATGAGGTTTCAGGGCGGAGTTGACGTAATGTCCTAAACACTCTTATCAAATATAATATCAAGGTTTCAGGGCTTTTAGTGCTAAGTCCTGGACCTTCTTCGGCGGTTAAATTCATGAAGTTCTGCCTGGTTCTCTTGTATCTGTTGGGCAAGTCTCTTTACTCTCCTGTAAACTAGGCACAGTCCAATGTACATAACAAGAACAAGAACCAGGAGAACAATCACAGGGTGGATAATGAAATTAAAAAACGATGTAGCTGTCGGACTATAGCCAAATAAACTTTCCCACCAGGACACCTTAGAGTCTGTATCTAAGGCATTGGTAATCCTCGTTATCTTGGTTTTGTCATGCTCAAGCTGAATAGTGGCTTGATTCTCAGCCTCATGAAGATTTCGGAGTATGTCGTCTTCTTTGCTGAAATCTAACAAGAGACGCTTGAGCTCACGACCAAAACCAAGAGGAATCTTTTGCAGTCTCAAAGGAGTGTCAGGGCGAATGTCGAGTCTCTTCTCCGGTGTTATCGGGGTCCTCCCCTGCTGATCTGCGACATCTAAACCTAAAACGGGACTAAGGGTACAATATGCTCCTGGGAGGAGTATGCCTCTTTCGGTGCAATTAGTGCCATATAAAGAACTAGCTGTGAGCCCGATGCAAATGCATCGGGTGTCTAGAATACTATACTTTGTATAAGGATTACCGCAAACGCGCCGCAAGTGTAATGACTCGCTGGCGCCGACCAATTAGAAGCGCGGCTCAGGCAGCGACTCGCAATGGCCTCGCGGCCATTGCTCGCGCTACCTGACCGGTAAATCGTTAACTTTGAGGCCGAGCCTCTGGTTCGATTTTCGGCCAGCGACTCGCAATGGCCGCTTTGCGGCCATTGCTCGTACTCAGCCTGCGCGAGCAATGGCCTCGCGGCCATTGCTCGCGCAGGCCAGCGACTCGCATTGCTCGTACTCAGCCTGCGTGAGCAATGGCCTCGCGGCCATTGCTCGCGCAGGCCAGCGACTCGCATTGGCCGCTACGCGGCCAATGCTTCGCCGTGCTGACGTCACAGAGTGACATAGCCACGGTCTTTTCGGGGACCGACACGGAAGTGCCTACGGCAATTATATAGTAGATACTGTACATTGCATATGGAGGGGTGAGGAGAGCGGAGGCTGGAGGGGAGAGCGGAGGCTGGAGGGGAGGGCAGAGGCTAGAGGGCAGAGCAGAGGCTGGAGGGCAGAGGCTGGAGGGGAGGGCAGAGGCTGAGGGGAGAGCGGAGGCTGGAAGGGAGAGCAGAGGCTGGAGGGGAGAGCGGAGGCTGGAGGGGATTGGCTGGAGGCTGGAGGGGATTGGCTGGAGGCTGGAAAGGAGAGGCTGGAGGGGAAAGGCTGGAGGGGAGAGGCTGGAGGGCAGAGGCTTTAGGGCAGAGGCTGGAGGGGAGAACGGAGGCTGAAGGGCAGAGCGGAGGCTGGAGAGGAGAGCGGAGGCTGGAGGGGAGAGCGGAGGCTGGAGGGGAGAGGCTGGAGGGGAGAGCGGAGGCTGGAGGGGAGAGCGGAGGCTGGAGGGCAGAGGCTGGAGGCTGGAGGGCAGAGGCTGGAGGGGAGAGCGGAGGCTGGAGGGGAAAGGCTGGAGGGGAGAGCGAAGGCTGGAGGGCAGAGGCAGGAGGGGAGAGCGGAGGCTGGAGGGCAGAGGCTGGAGGGGAGAACAGAGGCTAGAGGGGAGAGCGGAGGCTCGAGGGGAGAGCGGAGGCTCGAGGGGAAGGCGGAGGCTGGAGGGGAGAGCGAGGCTGAAGGGCAGAGGCTGGAGGGGAGAGCGGAGGCTGGAGGGCAGAGGCTGGAGGCTGGAGGGCAGTGGCTGGAGGGGAGAGCGGAGGCTGGAGGGGAAAGGCTGGAGGGAGAGCGAAAGCTGGAGGGCAGAGGCTGGAGGGGAGAGCGGAGGCTGGAGCAGAGGCTGGAAGGAGAGCGGAGGCTGGAGGGGAGAGCGGAGGCTGGAGGGGAGAGGCTGGAGGGGAGAGCGGAGGCTGGAGGGCAGAGGCTGGAGGGCAGAGGCTGGGAGGCAGACTCTGGAGGGAAGAGCGGAGGCTGGAGGGGAGAGGCTAAAGGGGAGAGCGGAGGTTGGAGGGCAGAGGCTGAGGGCAGAGCTGGAGGGGAGAGGCTGGAGGGCAGAGGCTGGAGGGAGGCTGGAGGGGAAAGGCTGGAGGGGAGAGCGGATGCTGGAGGGCAGAGGCTGGAGGGCAGAGGCTGGAGGGGAGAGCGGAGGCTGGAGGGAGAGCGGAGGCTGGAGGGGAAAGCGGAGGCTGGAGGGAGAGCGAGGCTGGAGGGCAGAGCGGAGGCTGGAGGGGAAGGGAGGCTGGAAGGGAGAGCGGAGGCTGGAAGGAGAGCGGAGGCTGGAGGGGAGAGCGGAGGCTGGAAAGGAGAGCGGAGGCTGGAGGGCAGAGCGGAGGCGGCTGGAGGGAGAGGCTGGAGGGCAGAGCTGAGGGGGAGGCTGGAGGGGAGAGAGGCTTGGAGGAGAGGAGGCAGAGCTGGAGGGAGAGGCTGGAGGGCAGAGCTGGAGGGGAGAGCGAGGCTGGAGGGAAAGGCTGGAGGGGAAGCGGAGGCTGGAGGGCAGAGCGGAGGCGAGGCGGAGGGAGGCTGGAGGGGAGAGGTGGAGGGGAGGGAGAGCGGAGGCTGGAGGGAGAGCGGAGGCTGGAGGGGAGAGCGGAGGCTGGAGGGAGAGCGGAGGCTGGAGGGAAAGCGGAGGGGAGGGCGAGGCGAGGCTGGAGGGAGAGGCTGGAGGGGAGAGCGAGGTGGAGGGCAGAGGCTGGAGGGCAGAGGCTGGAGGGGAGAGTGGAGGCTGGAGGGGAGGCGGAGGCTGGAGGGGAAAGGCTGGAGGCTGGAGGGGATGGCGGAGGCTGGAGGGAGAGGCTGGAGGGAAGGCTGGAGGGGAGAGGCTGGAGGGAGAGGCTTAGGGAGAGGCTGGAGGGGAGAACGGAGGCTGAGGGGAGAGCGGAGGCTGGAGGGAGAGCGGAGGCTGGAGGGGAAGGGAGGCTGGAGGGAGAGCGGAGGCTGGAGGGAGAGGCTGGAGGGGAGGCAGAGGCTGGAGGGAGAGCAGAGGCTGGAGGGAGAGCAGAGGCTGGAGGGAGAGGGAGGCTGGAGGGAGGCGGAGGCTGGAGGGGAGGCGGAGGCTGGAGGGGAGCGGAGGCTGGAAGGAGAGGCTGGAGGGGAAGGCTGAGGGAGAGGCTGAGGGAGGCTAGGGCAGAGCGGAGGGGGGGGAGAGCGGAGGCTGAAGGGAGAGCGGAGGCTGGAGGGAGAGCGGAGGCTGGAGGGGAGAGGAGGCTGGAGGGAAGCGAGGCTGGAGGGAGAAGGCTGGAGGGAGGCGAGCTGGAGGGAGCAGAGGCTGGAGGGCAACGAGCTGGAGGGAGAGCGGAGGCTGGAGGGCAGACGAGCTGGAGGGCAGAGCGAGCTGGAGGGAAGCGGAGGCTGGAGGGAGGCGAGGCTGAGGGAGCAGGAGGCTGAGGGGAGGCTGGAGGGAGACGAGGCTGAGGAGGCGGAGGCGGCTGGAGGGAGCGGAGGCTGAGGGAGAGCGAGGCTGGAGGGCGAGCGAGGCTGGAAGGAGAGCGGAGGCTGGAAGAGAGCAGAGGCTGGAGGGAGGCGGGCTGAGGGAGAGCGGAGGCTGGAGGGAGAGCGGAGCTGGAGGGCAGGAGCTGGAGGCGGAGGGAGGCTGGAGGGAGAGCGGAGGCTGGAGGGGAGAGCGGAGGCTGGAGGGAGAGGCTGGAGGGAAGGCTGGAGGGGAAGGCTGGAGGGAGAGCGGAGGCCTGGAGGCAGAGGCTGGAGGCAAGGAGGCTGGAGAGGAGACGGAGGCTGGAGGGAGAGCGAGGCTGGAGGGAGAGCTGGAGGGAGAGCGGAGGCTGGAGGGGGAGCGAGGCTGGAGGCAGAGGCTGGAGGGGAGAGCGGAGGCTGGAGGGAGGGAGGCTGGAGGGAGAGCGGAGGCTGGAGGGAAGAGGGAGCGGGGGGCAGAGGGAGGCAGGAGGGGAGAGCAGGTGGAGGGAGAGGACTGGAGGGAGAGGCGGAGGGAAGCTGGAGGGAGAGGGAGGGGAGAGCGGAGGGAGAGCAGAGGCTGGAGGGGAGCAGGGAGGCTGGAGAGGGAGGCTGGAGGGAGAGCGAGGCTGGAGGGAGGGAGGCTGGAGGGGAGAGCGGAGGCTGGAAGGAGAGCGAGGCTGGAGGGAGGCGAGGCGTGGAGGGGAGAGGCGGAGGCTGGAGGGGAGAGCGGAGGTGGGGGCAGGGAGGAGGGGAGAGCGGGGTGGAGGGAGCGAGGAGGGAGGAGGGGAGGGAGGAGGGGAGGAAGCGAGGCTGGAGGGCAGAGCGGGAGGCTGGAGGAGGCGGAGGCTGGAGGGGGGGCAGAGGCTGGAGGGAAGGAGGCTGAGGAGCAGGAGGTGGGAGGAGTAGCGGAGGGGTGGCGGGGGGGAGGTGGAAGGGGGAGGAAGAGGGAAGGGGCAGAGGTGGAGGCGGGAGACGAGTGAGGAGGACTGGAAGGGGGGAAAGAGGCGGAGGAGAGGAGGCTGAGGGAGAGTGGAGGGAGGCAGAGGCTGGGGAGAGGACTGGGGAGAAGGCTGAGGAGAGGGAGTGAGAGAGCGGCGGGGAAGCGAGGCTGAGGGAGCGAGCTGGAGGAGGCTGGAGCGAGCGGAGGTGAGGCGAGGAGGCTGAGGGAGAGGAGGTGGAGGGGAAGGAGGCTGAGGAGAGGAGCGGAGGGAGAGGGCTGAGGGAGAGCGAGGCGGAGGAGAGAGGGCTGAAGAGAGCGAGGCTGGAGGGAGACGGAGGCTGAGGAGAGGAGGGAGGAGACGGGCTGAGGAGGGAGTGGAGGGACGAGGCTGGGCAAGGAGGCGAGGGAAGCGGAGGGAGGGGAACGAGGCGAGGAAGCGGAGATAGGCGGAGGGGAGAGGGGAGGGGAGGCGGGGTGGCAGAGCGGAGGCATAGGGAGGCTGGAGAGGGACGGAGGCGAGGGAGCTGAGGCTGAAGGGAGAGCTGAGGCGGAAGGAGGCGGAGGCTGGAAGGAGAGCAAGGCTGGAGGGGAGAGCGAGTGAGGGGAGAGCGAGGGGAGGGAGAGCGAGGCTGGGGAGAGCGGAGGCTGGAGGAAGCGAGGCTGGAGGAGAGCGGAGCTGGAGGGAGAGCGGAGGCTGGAGGGGGAGGCTGGAGGGGAGAGGCTGGAGGGGAGAGGCTGAGGGAGAGCGGAGGCTGGATGGCAGAGGCTGGAGGGCATAAGGGAGGCTGGAGAGGAGAACGGAGGCTGGAGGGAGAGCGGAGGCTGGAGGGGAGAGCAGAGGCTGGAGGCAGAGCGAGGCTGGAGGGGAGAGCGAGGCTGGAGGGCAGAGCTGAGGGGAGAGCGGAGCTGGAGGGAAGAGGGGAGGCTGGAGGGGAGAGCGGAGGCTGAGGGAAGAGGGAGGCTGGAGGGGAGAGTGGAGGCTGGAGGGGAGAGCAGAGGCTGGAGGGGAGAGGCTGGAGGGGAGAGCGGAGGCTGGAGGGCAGAGGGGAGAGCGGAGGCTGGAGGGGAGAGCAGAGGCTGGAGGGGAGGCTGGAGGGGAGAGCAGAGGCTGGAGGGCAGAGGCTGGAGGGGAGAGCAGAGGCTGGAGGGAGAGGCTGGAGGGGAGAGCGGAGGCTGGAGGGGAGAGCGGAGGCTGGAGGGCAGAGGCTGGAGGGGAGAGCGGAGGCTGGAGGGCAGAGGCTGGAGGGGAGAGCGGAGGCTGGAGGGGAGAGCGGAGGCTGGAGGGAGAGCGGAGGCTGGAGGGCAGAGGCTGGAGGGGAGAGCGGAGGCTGGAGGGCAGAGGCTGGAGGGGAGAGCACAGGTTGGAGGGGAGAGCGGAGGCTGGAGGGGAGAGCGGAGGCTGGAGCACAGAGGCGTAGCTGGCATGCTCCGGGCCCTGGGGCAAGATCAGCACCCAGGACCCCCATGTGAGAGACCGGGGGGGGTGCTGTCAGACAGATGTGAGGGCCGGGGGGAGTGCAGACTCACCGCGGCCGGCGTGCGTGTGCTGTAGGAGGAGAGGAGGGGCGGGCAGAGCTGCCGGACAGGAAGTTCCGTCCTCCCTCCTCTCCGGGCGCATGGCGGGCGGCTGGTGTCAGCACGGGGCCCCCCAGGGGGTGGAGGCAATGGGCCCCTCATGCCGAGTGGCACGATGCGCTAGGCCCCCCTGCCCACCCGCTAGCTACGGTACTGGCGGGCATGACACGGGCACAGGGGCACAGGCTCCGGAGCACTGTGTCAGCATGTGCTGACAGCAGCTGCTCCGGAGCGGGGGCACAGGGGCACAGGCTCCGGAGCACTGTGTCAGCATGTGCTGACAGCAGCTGCTCCGGAGCGGGATGACAGCGGCGAGGGGTCGCAATGCCCGCTACGCGGGCAATGCCTCGCACGACGTGGTGACGTCACAGTGTGACATAGCCACGGCGTGCCGGGGTCCGACACAAACGTGCCTACGGCAATTATATAGTAGATACGTTACATTTTTCCCTTGGTACCAACACCAATACCCTTGACCCAAACATTTCAGACGAGAGGAGGGTATTGTGTTAGTCTTCATCTCACATGACCCCTCAGAGTCCCAACACTGGTGCCTAAGCACCCTATCTTGACTCCCTTGACAGAGGATAGCATCCTCTTTCCTCCAACATCCCTCTGTATCAAACAGATAAGGATGGCCTCGCTCATAGGTTAGGATGTCTGAGGTGAGCTGTGGATGAAGCACCGTCTGATTGCTAACAACAATTCCTATATTCATGGCACTGTACCCCTTCTTGATATTACCAGATACAGGTGCCAAAGAAGATGCCGTGCAGGTGAGATTATGACACCCATGCCATTGAACCAGCCACCAGTTTGTATGGTTGGCTGCAAACGGGGAGATTAGGGAACTTACTCTTTGTCTGAGGTTGAATGGGAAGTGGCCCTTGTATAGAGAGGACACTATATGCTTTAGGTTGTCAGAGAGTTCACTCTGGACTTGCGTACATGCTAGGGCAAACTGAACTCTGTCTTGCACTTCTACAAGACCTGCAACTAACCTTCTAAACTTCTCTCGTAGAGCTGAAGATAGAGAGGTAGTGGCATCAATGTGCGAATGTTGCAAACCCTCTAAGACATGGTTTACATCAAGCTGAGTTCTGAACCCTTCCCCAGCATGTCGCGCAATGTCCCCGAGCTTACCTCTCAGGACTTCCATATCCATAGTGTTCAGGGCACCTACTCCCAATGCACCTCCACTAATTCCCATCTCTATCAAGTCTCTCCTACTCCTGAATTTCCTGTGTTGGGGATCATCTTTTCTCACTTCTTGCCCCGCCTCTACCCATCCTCTCATCATGTCAATTTGGTTCCTCACAAACTCCTCACATCTGTGATCCCAGTGATCTACTCTGAAGTCATCTACAGAAATTCGCCATGTATATAGGACGAATTTACCGTATATACTCGTGTATAAGCCGAGTTTTTCAGCCCAAAAAATGGGCTGAAAAGTCCCCCCCTCGGCTTATACACGGGTCAATACGGTAATCCTATGGTGGGATGGGGCGCGGGGGGTGGTGGGGCGCTGCGCAGTATTTCTTACCTTGTCCCCCGTTCTGCAGTGCTTTCCGGTGTCCTCCGTGCTGTGTTCCCGGTCTGCTGGGCCTTGTGGTTCCTCCTGGTTCCTCTTCCTTCGGTTCCATCATGGGGGCTGCCATCTTGTTTCGTCTCTCCGCCCCCGGCCAGTGATGTCAGAGCAGGCCGCGCTGTGATTGGCTAGCACCCGTGATCACATGTCACGGGTGCTAGCCAATCACAGCGCGGCCTGCTCTGACATCACTGGCCGGGGGCGGAGAGAAGAAACCAAGATGGCAGCCCCCATGATGGAACCGAAGGAAGAGGAACCAGGAGGAACCACAAGGCCCAGCAGACCGGGAACGGAGCACGGAGGACACCGGAAAGCACTGCAGAACGGGGGACAAGGTAGGAAGCTGTGTGTGTGTGTGTGTGTGTGTGTGTGTATGTATGTGTGTGTGTATGTGTATATATGTGTGTGTGTGTGTGTGTATATGTGTGTATGTATGGGTATGTGTATGTAAGTAGGCTGGCTGCCAATATAAGCCATACCTCTGGGGCTGCTGTATATACCTGTGGGGCTGCTGGATACTACCACTGGGGCTGTATATACCTCTGGGGCTACTGGATACTACCACTGGGGCTGTATATACCTCTGGGGCTGCTGTATACTACCACTGGGGCTGTATATACCTCTGGGGCTGCTGTATACTACCACTGGGGCTGTATATACCTCTGGGGCTGCTGTATACTACCACTGGGGCTGTATATACCTCTGGGGCTGCTGTATACTACCACTGGGGCTGTATATACCTCTGGGGATGCTGTATACTACCACTGGGGCTGTATATACCTCTGGGGCTACTGTATACTACCACTGGGGCTGTATATACCTCTGGGGCTGCTGTATACTACCACTGGGGCTGTATATACCTCTGGGGATGCTGTATACTACCACTGGGGCTGTATATACCTCTGGGGATGCTGTATACTACCACTGGGGCTGTATATACCTCTGGGGCTGCTGTATACTACCACTGGGGCTGTATATACCTCTGGGGATGCTGTATACTACCACTGGGGCTGTATATACCTCTGGGGCTGCTGTATACTACCACTGGGGCTGTATATACCTCTGGGGATGCTGTATACTACCACTGGGGCTGTATATACCTCTGGGGCTGCTGTATACTACCACTGGGGCTGTATATACCTCTGGGGCTACTGGATACTACCACTGGGGCTTTATATACCTCTATGGGTACTGTATACTACCACTGGGGCTGTATATACCTCTGGGGCTACTGGATACTACCACTGGGGCTGTATATACCTCTATGGCTGCTGGATACTACCACTGGGGCTGTATATACCTCTGGGGCTACTGGATACTACCACTGGGGCTGTATATACCTGTGGGGCTGCTGGATACTACCACTGGGGCTGTATATACCTCTGGGGCTACTGGATACTACCACTGGGGCTGTATATACCTCTATGGCTACTGTATACTACCACTGGGGCTGTATATACCTCTGGGGCTGCTGGATACTACCACTGGGGCTGTTTATACTTCTGGGGCTGCTGGATACTGCCACTGGGGCTGTATATACCTCTGGGGCTGCTGGATACTACCACTGGGGCTGTATATACCACTGGGGAGGCTGCTGTATACCACACTGCTGGGGGCTGTATACCTGTGCTGGGGTCCACCCTCGGCTTATACACGAGTCAATAGGTTTTCCCACATTTTGGGGGCAAAAGTAGGGGGTCGGCTTATACACGGGTCGGCTTATACACGAGTATATACGGTAGTTCCTGTGATGATCTTCCATGGGGATGACAGTTGAGGAGCTATGGGATCTGCCAATTGGTGGGTAGAAACATTGCAAGAATCCAGGTGCGGTTTGACTGGTTGGAGACCTTCCGCCTCATATGGGACCCTTACCACGGTCACACATACTTGTCCTCTACCACTGAACTGGTACCACTGATCGCTATCTCCTGCCGGTAAATGTTGCGGGACTACTGGTAGAGGAAGTTGTTGGGTACCAGTATCATGACACAGAATCCCCTGACATATTGTCCAGGGATGCTGTGGAGCTGCGATATGTGTCAGTAGAACTGGATCTTTTGCCTGTTCCTCTTCAAATGACACAGGGCCATCTTTTAGTTTGGTTTGCATCACTGCAATCTGGAATGCAGGGATCTGCTCAGTTTCTGGTTCCTGAAGGACACCAGACACTGCTGCAAACTTGGCCAGTTCGTCGGCCTTGTTATTGCCTATGGTCAAAGGCTGTTCTCCTCTTTGATGCGCTGGGACTTTGATAATGGCTGCCTCTGCTTGATCTGCCATGCCCCAATCCCACAATTCCTTTAGGACCGTAATGTGGGCCAGAGGTTTATTCTGGCTGTCCACCAACCCTCGTTTTCTCCACGTGTTCAGGTGCAGGGTGAAAGATCGAACTACATATGAACCGTCACTGTATATAGTTCGATTCCCTGGAGGTTGAAGGAGGAGAGCCTCCTTGACAGCCTCCAGTTCAGCCCGTTGTGCTGACATTTGACCAGGCAGCCAGACAAGACTCTGGGTGCCTGTGGTCTCATCCAGCACTGCAAATCCGGACACACACGTGCCGTCCAGACAGAAACGAGAGCCGTCAACAAAGGTGACCCTGTCTTCTGGATGTCTGTCGGTCCTGACTATTTGTGATGTACTGGAGAGTGATTGTTGACCACAGTCATGTTCGGTCCCTGTCATGTTTAACGACTGGGACAGAACATACTTTGCCTTGTGGTCCACTTTCAGATTCCAGCCACTGAGGTCCAGGATCCATTTCCTGAATCTCTGTTGGGAGACTCCAGGGAGTGTATCTCTGAGTAAGAGAACCAAAGGAGAATGTGGTGTCTGTACAGTCAGAGATCTGAAACCTACAATATGCTCAGTGGTTTTAACGGCATAGTGTATGGCAGCCAGTTGTTTGGCACATTCGTCGAACCCTCGTTCGACCAGCGAGAGGAGTTGGGAAAAGTATCCCAGTGGTCTACTGTCATGTCCTATCTGCTGTAGAAGGACAACAGAGATAGACTCAGTCTCAGCATGTGCCTGGATGGCCATTTCTCCATCTGGGTTGGGGACGGCTAACACAGGTGCAGAGGAGAGGTCTCTTTTCAGAGTTGAAAAAGCCTCATCCTGTGCTTCTGACCAGCCCTGGAGTGAGGGTTCTTCTCCTCTGAGCAGTTCATAAAGGGGTTTCGCTTTAGCAGTAAAATCCTCTATGAATTCCCTCATGAAGTAGGCCACTCCCAGGAACTTCCGTAAGTCCTGTAGAGTGTCAGGCTGAGGTAACTTGACCATAGCTACCACTCGGGCCGCCACAATTCCTTTGGCTCCAAAAAAGACCTGCACCCCAAGGAAAGTCACCTCTGTTCTGGCCAAATTTGCCTTGTGAGGACTCAGTTTGAGTCCAGACTGTTTGTTCCCCATTGTGAAAGCAAATTTGTACCTACAGTTTTCTGTGAGTTCAATAGAGAAGAACCCATTGGCGACATCAATGGTCGAGAATATGCGGCTTTTGCCACTTATCTTCGCCATTATGTCAGGAGTTTGTGCCACTACGGGGGCAGACATTGGAGTGTACTTATTAAGGACACGTAGGTCTATGGTGAGACGCCACACATCAGTGTCCTTTTTCTTCACAGGCCATAGAGGGTTGTTGCACTTTGAATTCCCCTCTATGACCACACCCTTGGTCTCCAATTCCAGGACAGTGTTGACTATTGACTGTGTCGCTTCCGGTGGAAAGCGATATTGACGTTGAGGGGGTGGGTCTGGCCCCTGTATGTCCACCTGGACACCAATCAATCTGCCACAGTCATTTTTACCCTGGGCCCACAGATCAGGATGTTCGTACACAATGGGTTCAAGGTCTATATTATGAGAGACCTCTGGCCATTTGTGTTCGAGCATATCAACTGAATTCTCCATTGCTGGCAAAGGTGATCCCAGACACTGGCGTTGTATGACACACACCTTGGATTGTCTGGGTCCCTTCCACACAATGCAGTTTGCCAAATCCAGGATCCATCCATTTTGGGTCATTACATCAGTTCCGATGATGTTGTCAGAACCAGGGTAATACCACATTGGGATCTTGAGGGTTAAGTGTTTGGCAATCTGGACAATCACTTCCTCAATTCTGTGGGCCTTCACCCCCCCTTGTTGGTGATCAAATCCGATCACCACACACTGAGGGCTGTTTGGATGCAAATCATGTTTGATATTAGTAATGGAGATTTCCGCACCAGTATCAAGCATAATTTGTGTGTCCTTATCTTTAATTCTGGCTTTTATGTGGGGCCTCCCTGAAGAATCCAGTATGACAGGACATACTGGAGCCAGCTCTTTAGGGATCCCTAATTGTCAATCGATGTTGACAAGATTTCCAGTAGGTACCTGGGAGGTACATACTGCAATTTGGGGATCCTCAACCATAGTTCTAGTTGTGGAATCAGTAGATTCCACAACCCCTGTACCATCAACTGGGGCATTTACAGTGGCAACACATTTTGGTGTCTGCTCTTGTAAATATCCCCGAGACCCATCAGCCTGTTCCCCCACTGTTCTGGCATAATTAGGTTTCATCTTGAAACCATTATTATTGCCAGATTTTTCAGGGCTGTTTCGGCTCCGTACCCACTGAGGACAATTTTTCTTCATGTGCCCAAATTGCAAACATAGAAAGCATTGAATGCTCCCTGTCCTCTCAAATGGTGGGGCCGAGGGGCGAACAGCTGACTTCTTTCTAGCATGGCGCACACGTTCATCTTGTGATCTAACGTGTACAGGCACATGCTCCCTAACCTTAACCGACTTTTTATTGTGCAGTAAATCTTGTCTACACTGCTCAATAATCATGGCCGCATCAGTGAGCGATGGTTCTCTCGCTGCACTCAACCTAATTGCAGTATCAAGGTATGGGAATTTTTCCACAAACATGCGGATCATGCCTTGTGGAATACCGATACCTTGATCCATAGTGACCTTCCTGTACATAGTTTCAAACCGACTACACAGCGATAAAGGTTCATCGTGTATAGTTGGTCTGAATTTCATCAGGATTTCTGGAGTCACGTCCCTGTGGCCCGTTGCCAGTGTCATTAGTAAGGAAAGGCGTTCTTCCTTATCATGAAACTGTCCATTACTGGGTTCCGTGCTCCCCATTGCCTCATACCTCTGATTGAGGTGTGTAGGCAACCACAACTTGAATAGCTCCATTCGAAGTTCTGGAGCCACAGAATATTTATTGCAGTGACCTTCAAAGATATCACATGCAGTAAACGCATCTAGACTGGGATCATATTTTGGGATCTCCTTGCAGATCCGTAACAGAAAGTTTATCCTTTCCATACTGTTACGGTTAGGATAAAATTCATCTGACCTTACTGAACGATTTGGCGGATTGGAAGTGGTGTGATCCCTTTCCCACCTACCTCCATATCCCCAACTCTCGTCCTGACCCTGGAAGCGGTCGCTACGTGTATACTCCCTTGGTGTTTGAGTGAAATGTAGCGACCGTTCCACCTGTCCCCTGGACTCTATAGCTCCGGATCTCTGATCCATGGGAGACGTGGACCATGTTGCCGTGGTCTCCCCATCCTGTGCAGTACCCGAAACACAAACCTGTTTCGTGGGCAAAGGCACCATGCTATTTGTACCAGGCCGTGACAGATTAGAGATGACCTGTTGCAAATTCACAATCGTTTGCGACTTTGCAGCCAGATCCTCTCTAAGTGTGCTCACTAGTGCATCCATGGATGCAACTCTACTCTTGAACTGATTTATCTCAGTGTACAGACTGAGGAGCTCTCTATCCATGTCAGAATAATAGGTTTCTTTCTCTGAGATCCTAGATTCTAACACACAGATTTCCCGGCCCCTGTCGGCTGTACACTGGGCCCTTTCTTCTAGCTCAGTTTCTAGAGTGTGTATACGTTTTATGCTTTCCACACAACAATGGCAGTGTAGGTTATCCGATGTGGAAACTTTGTCTGCTTTTCTTGTGGTAGCAAGTGTTTCCACATGCTCCGGCCTGCAAATGCTGTCCTCAAAAGTATACACTAATTTTGCCAGCATTTGGAGGCGTTTCTTAGTTTTGTGGAAAACACTTTTACTAATACAAACTCTATCATGTGCGTATGCCTGGTCCAGTAAAGTTGACCAGAGCATCTCTGTGGACTTATATGCGGTGGGCAGTATTGGGTTAAATGTGCTATTTCTACACAGGTGTTTAAGGGTGGAGAAGTTCATACTCACCTGTTCAGAGGCCATGTTGCTTGGTGTCGTCTGTTCCTTCGTCCCTCTTGTGCTGCTTGGAAAAAGGTCCTTTACTCCGGAACGCCTTCTTTCCCGACCAGCTGGACTCCTCAGATGAAACAAACGTTGATGGTGTTTGAACGAAGTGACGTGATGATCTGCCTCGCCAATAGACGTGTATCGTGTAAAGGAATCAGAAAAATCGGTAAAATCAGAAAAAGGTTCTCTGATGAGGACTGTGTCCTGTGTCTTACTAAGACTGAAAACTGTGTCACCGTCTGAGCTATCAGGGCACTGAACGCACAGAATAACGGATCACTTCACCGTGCCTCCTGTTATCTGTGTCCACGTTCCTCTGGCCTGATCCGCTCCAGATGATGACCACAGGTTTTCAGTACAAAAGACACTAGAACAACCTCAAACAGTGAGCCTAGGCTCGCCAATTTGTTGTAGAACTGGTTCTGTTTATCGGTTATTGTTGTCAGTTATGACTACAATCCCCGATATCCAGAATCTTCCCTTTCTTACCACTTTCTGTTCCTATGCTGATTAACTATATATATATATATATATGTATATACCGACTACTTAATGAAAACAAGTCTGTTCTAATAAATGAATATTTATTAAACACACCCAAAAAGTCTACAACAATAACATATATATTCTAGATAGCACAAAAACTAATACACAATCAATACTGTTACAATGATGTAAAATACCCACAGTTACTAATGCCCATGTTACCTAAATATACACACAGGCACACTCTATTAGTGATCTAACTATCCCTATAGAAGATAGATAGCAATTCAAGGGTTGATCATAAGAGAGAGATATACAGAGAGATATACAGAGAGATATACAGAGAGATATAGATATAGAGAGAGCTATAGACAGAGATATTGGATGATACTTATGCCAGATGTCGATGTCCTATATCATCGTGCGTCCAGGTAGAAAAGAGAGAGCGAGCTCTTGTGTCTCAGTCCATTTTAACCTGTCCCTCAGCTGTGCACGTGACGGACACACCTCCTCATCCGTGCACTTCTGACAGGGTTGTAAGGGTGCACGCTCACCATGCACTATATTGAAATGAGGTATCTCCTGCCACTATAGATTGGCAAACAATGGGAATAGTCATGTCTACCTATCACCCCAGACATCTTGGCTGCTGTGAACTGTTAGAAGAAGGGGTGAGAATAACCCTTTGTGGCAGCAGCCTGTAGATCTTTGATATTTAAATTAAGAGTCTTATCTGATAGCTTCCCACATTAAAATGCAAGAATGGACATCTTCTGATATGGTAATTAACCATGTCAGAAGATGAACAATTTCCATCAGATACAGCTGAATTGGTCAATGTTATAAGGGACATTTATTATGGCCTATTCCACCAATGTAGGCATAAATATAGATATATACACATACATGCCCACAAAGAGAGATATACATTTATGTGTCATATTAATAATTAATTATGCCATCACTTCCCCCTCAACAGCTATGATAGAATAGATCAACTTGTCCTTATATAGATAATATACATCATATACACTATGTTCAAGCCTAAAGGAGTTGTCCCATGAACAAACTACATTTTAATCATAATAGCTATTACATCCTAAGCCTAACCCCACATCTTATCCCTAACCAGAAACTAAGACTACAACAGCATGTCTCTACTCTCAAAAAGTCATAAATCTTCTGATCATTTTATTCACTTGTCTTTCTGAAATCTTGTAGAAAGCACCTGGTCGTGACCAGTTTATGGTGACGTGAATTTCTTTCCACGTCCGGACTATCGCCTCAACAAAAAAGTATTGAGACAGCTCAGTAGTTTTACCCATCATGAGATGTTTCTTGTGTGGCTCCTTGGTATGGAGACACCTTTTTATAGGCAATCAGTTGAGCCAGCTGTTATTTTTTAATAAGTGCCAGCCTTGTTTTCTAATTACTGATAGATTTCAGCTAGTGTATTGACTTTCTATGGCTTTTTACATCTCTTTCTTCATGTGTTCAATATATTTTCCCTGCGTCATTTCTAATTATTACACAAACTGATTTATGGACATCTATACATTGATTTCTCTGCCTGTGTGGATTGGATGAGTTGAGATTTACATCTAGTGAGAAGTTCATGTCAGTAGCACCTTTAGAAATATATTTACTTAGAAAATGAATGATGTGTTTAATATTTATTTCAATTGCTGTATCTAAAGCATTTGTCACATCCCCATAGACCTGCAACTTCTGCATATGCCACCAGGAGCCACTGTGTTCACTCCAAAGGTGGGACTGGTGATGTAGTAGTCTGACTTGTGGATGTGTTGTATGGCTGCCCAGCTGCGGTCATTAACTCTGACCTCAGCCAATTATAAAATATTGCAATCTATTAGAATTCTCCGTGTGATTCTGCTCGTTGTCAGATATATTCCCTTGTTCACTTTGACCACTGCCTGATTTTGTACTATTCTACAGTCTGCTGATTTTGTACTTTGACTTTTCGGTTTTGACCCTGCTTCATGACTTTAGTATTCCTGGACTGCAATCTATCTATTGGGAGCAATCCCCTGGACCTTGCCCGATTCCTATATAGGGTTTAAAGATTGTCTGGGTATCTCGGGTTCTGCCTGATGGTGATTTGCATTTTGGCTGTCCGTGATTCCCCTATTTACCTGTAACTCAGACGGACATTGCAGCCATAATATGGACACACAAGTAGTAGACTGCTGATGAAAGAGATACCTGTATGCCTCTTATCAGATGCTGTCGATAAGTCATCTTTAACGCTTTATGTAAATGAGTTCTTCCAAACTATGGACAAGACATTGCTCAGAAGATACTGCTGCCTATTCACGTTATTATATGTATCACCTCCCATCAGTGTCGCTCTGTCCCTGTGATGTTTGATAGGAAACCTTGCGC
This sequence comes from Allobates femoralis, assembly GCA_033576535.1. Lineage (NCBI taxonomy): Eukaryota > Metazoa > Chordata > Amphibia > Anura > Aromobatidae > Allobates > Allobates femoralis. Next base: position 70,761,698 of record JARQOC010000012.1, read on the forward strand.
CTTCGCATTGCCCCTGCTGTCTTTCCTCTCCAGTGTTCCATACTTCTATGGGTATAGGCTTCATGTTCTTTCTGCGGAGAAGCTGGTGAGTCACTGGTAATTGTGTTGTGCACACCGGAGAAGGCAGGGAGGGGTGTACCAGTTATTCGTCAACACCTGTGCAGAACGAACGTGGAGCTTATACCCATACAAGGGTGGAACACTGAAGAGGAATGATGGGAGACAGAATGCACAGTCAAAACATTCTCTGACAAGCACCCAAAAACACAAGGACAAAGTGAGGCTGATACATATGATGATGAAATAAGAGGCAGAGTTTTCTTCAGGGCAACGTCCTGCCCATAGCCTGTAAGAGTTGATTTACATAAAGTGATAAAAAATAATTTATCAACAATGCATCTGATATGACATATACATCCTGATTGGACAACAATCCTACAGGTGAAAAAGTAAACTCCCCCAGAGAATAATCTCTGCTAACTCACCCTTGTATGAAGGGGAAAATTAAATATAAACTTCATTAGCTTTTATCTCCTTAATGCTGTGGAGGAGAAAAATATTTCAATTGGTCCCTTTGCTGCTTCTTACTGAATTAAAAAGATCAAAATACACAAAGGGCCTCTGTAGGAAAGAACATCTAATTCAGGCTATGTTCTCACTATGCTGTATGTTTTTGTGCAAAAAAGAATCTACTGCATTTTTTAGTTTAAATAAAGTGGATGTGATTCAATGAAATCTCATGCCCACCTTAAAATTAAAGACGTCAGTATTCAACTATGCTTTTTTGGTGCATTTATCTGCATCTACGCGAAGACTAAAAAAAATATAAAAGCAATACAGTTGCATTTTTAAGTGAAGAATCTGAATGTTTCTGCAATAAAAAAATCTTCACATTTTTACTGAAAATATAAAATGGGGGAAAAATTCATATAAAATGGAGAAAACCACAATTTTCAGTGCAGACCACTATTGTGTATTTTGGTGTTTGGACCTACAGGAAAAATGCAGTTAAAAAAATGCTGTGCTTTTGCTCGTGGGAACACAGCTTAACTATTGTATTTCCATTTCTTCCTTCAGACAAGTCTCAGGATCCTGTAATCCCGTGTTTAGCAATGTTTTCAGAACCCTCTAGTGTTGAGATATAGTGTCTCCTACAGATTTATCCAACTCATCTCCGTCGCTCCGTTATATTTTACAGGCTGTAATAAAATCCCCTTCTCTGCAGAAATTTATCATCACTTGATAAGATCTAACAAACCGGAGCCTGAATTCTTCCTCCGGTCTGATGTTTCTGTATATTTTCCACAGTGGATATTATATCTTTGTCAGGAGAAAAAAATCTCTTTCTTATATTACTAAAGCGAAAATATAATTTCTAATGTTAATACAAATAATTTATAAAGAGCCAATGGATGACTTAAAAAAAAAAACTTAAAAATTCATACCATAGAATTTTGTTCTTTTTTAAATTTTACAATTGGGACCAATAATACATGAATAAATGCTGCTTTTGCAGAATATAAGATGCACTTTTTCCCCTAGAATTTGGAAGGAAAATGAGGGTGCAGTTGATAGTCTGAATGTAGTTTACCAGGTGCGGGAGATGGTTGAGTCACAGAAGGCAGGGTCACCACTGCTGGAAGCTGCCAGTGGCAGCAGGACTGGGGCGCTGCTGTGGGTACGGGTAGTGCGAGGCAAGAGCCATTGATCTTTCGGCAGTTGGCATCAGGCAAATATTTGCCGTGCGATGCAGGAGACTTTGATCTTCCAGCAGTGGGCTTCAGGGAAATATTGACAGTACAAGGCAGGAGCCATTGATCTTCCGGCAGTGGACCTCAGGGAAATGTTAGTGGTGTGAGGCAGGAGACATTGATCTTCTGGCAGCGGGCTTCATGGAAATATCGACAGTACAAGGTAGGAGGCATTGATCTTCCGGCAGTGGACCTCAGGGAAATGTTAGTGGATCAGGCAGGAGACATTGATCTTCTGGCAGCGGGCTTCATGGAAATATCGACAGTACAAGGTAGGAGCCATTGATCTTCCGGCAGTGGACCTCAGGGAAATGTTAGTGGTGTCAGGCAGGAGACATTGATCTTCTGGCAGCGGGCTTCAGGGTAATGTCGACAGTTTGAGGCAGGAGACATTGATCTTATGGCAGTGCATTGCAGATAAATCTCGGTGGTGTGTGGCAGGACACTCTGTACTTCTGGCAATGGGCTTCAGGTAAATCTTGGCGATGCAAGACAAGAGATATTGATCTTCCAGCAGTAGGTTCTAGAGAAATTTTGGTGGTGCAAAGCATGAGACATTGATCTTCCGGCAGTGAGCTCTAGAGAAGGGTATTGGAGGTAGCGCATGTGCAGATTAGATCTGTGGGTGGTGTTTATGAAGCTAAATTTACCCAAAATGTGGCTTAATTTTCACCAAAAAATCTCTTTCTTGAGTACCATATACAGTGCCTACAAGTAGTATTCAACCCCCTGCAGATTTAGCTGGTTTGATAAGATGCCAATAAGTTAGAGCCTTCAAACTGCAAACGAGAGTAGGATTTATTAACAGAAGCATAAATCTTACAAACCAAAAAGTTATGTTGCTCAGTTGAATTTTTATACATTTAAAACATAAAAGTGTGGGTCAATTATTATTCAACCCCTATCTATTATATAATCGCGAATCGGAAAAGCGCCCCTCCGCGCGCTACTTCCGGCGTGGTCATGTGGATACGAATTTAACATTGGGCGCGAAGCGCCCAATGCTGCGCGAGCAATGGCCGCGAGGCCATTGCGAGTCGCTGGCCCAGGGCGAGCAATGGCCGCGAAGCGGCCATTGCGAGCCGCTGGCCCAAAATCCATCCACAGCCCCGGCTACAACCTTAGCGATTTACCGCTCAGGTAGCGCGAGCAATGGCCGCGAGGCCATTGCGAGTCGCTGCCTGAGCCGCAATTCGCTCCCCGGGGACCATGGAGCCGAGGCGGCATTGCCGCCTCCGCTCCCCGCTACACACAATTCGCCACCCCCCCCCCCCCCCGTGTCCGCACAGCACGCCCCCCCATCAATGTCCCACAGCCGACCCCCATGTCCGCACAGCCGACCCCCATGTCCGCACAGCCCACCCCCATGTCCGCACAGCCCACCCCCAGCAATGTCCGCACAGCCCGCCCACATCAATGTCCGCACAGCCCACCCCCATGTCCGCACAGCCGACCCCCATGCCCGCACAGCCCACCCCCATGTCCGCACAGCCCGCCCACATCAATGTCCGCACAGCCCACCCCCCTGTCCGCACAGCCGACCCCCATGCCCGCACAGCCGACCCCCATGCCCGCACAGCCGACCCCATGCCCGCACAGCCCACCCCCATGCCCGCACAGCCCACCCCCATGTCCGCACAGCCGACCCCCATGCCCGCACAGCCGACCCCCATGCCCGCACAGCCGACCCCCATGCCCGCACAGCCGACCCCCATGCCCGCACAGCCGACCCCCATGCCCGCACAGCCCACCCCCATGTCCGCACAGCCCACCCCCATGTCCGCACAGCCGACCCCCATGCCCGCACAGCCGACCCCCATGCCCGCACAGCCGACCCCCATGCCCGCACAGCCCACCCCCATGCCCGCACAGCCCGCCCCCATCAATGTCCGAAAAACCCCCCATGTCCGCACAGCCGACCCCCACTAATGTCCACACAGCCCCCCCCATGTCCACACAGCCCCCCCCATGTCCGCACATACTTACATGTCTTCTTAGTCATCTGATCGTCCGTCCGGCCAGGCGTCCTCTTCGTCCGGCCAGGCGTCCTCTTCGTCCGGCCCCGGGGATCTTCTGTCTTCTTTCAGCTCCGACGTCCTCTTCTCTTCTCATTCAGGTACAATGGACGACAAATCCGCCATTGTATCTCAATGAGATATGAGCGGCTCTTCTGATTGGTCGCTGTGTACTGCCCTCAGCCAATCAGAAGAGCCCCTCATTGAGCTCGAATTCTGATTGGTCGGCGCCCAATCCGAAATCGGGCTCACTGCCCATAGACATGTATTAGCGGTGTGTCCGCGATTTTACGGCCGACAAATAGAACCAGGTGGCCGGCCATAAAATCGCCGACACACCGCTAATGTATGTCAATGGGAAAAATAGCGGACCTGAATGAGAACTGTCTCACTTAACATAAATAATAAATTAAATAATAAATAAAATAATTTAAAAAGAATTAAAAAATAATAAAAAATAATAATAAAAAAATAATAAAAAATTAAATAAAAATAATAATAAAAAAATAAAATATATGCTAATCAGCTCAGCCATTTTGGCGGACCACAATGAGAACTCTGTCTCACTTAAAATAAATAATAAAATAAATAATAAATAAAATAATTTAAAAAGAATTAAAAAATAATAAAAAATAATAATAAAAAAATAATAAAAAATTAAATAAATAATAATAAAAAAAATAAATATATGCTAATCAGCTCAGCCCTTTTGCCGGACCACAATGAGAACTGTGTCTCACTTAAAAAAAATAATAAATTAAATAATAAATAAAATAATTTAAAAAGAATTAAAAAATAATAAAAAATAATAATAAAAAAATAATAAAAAATTAAATTAAAATAATAATAAAAAAAATACATATATGCTAATCAGCTCAGCCCTTTTGGCGGACCACAATGAGAACTGTGTCTCACTTAAAATAAATAATAAATTAAATAATAAATAAAATAATTTAAAAACAATTAAAAAATAATAAAAAATAATAATAAAAAAATAATAAAAAATTAAATTAAAATAATAATAAAAAAAATAAATATATGCTAATCAGCTCAGCCCTTTTGGCGGACCACAATGAGAACTGTGTCTCACTTTAAATAAATAATAAATTAAATAATAAAAAAATAATTTAAAAAGAATTAAAAAATAATAAAAAATAATAATAAAAAATAATAAAAAATTAAATAAAAATAATAATAACAAAATAAATATATGCTAATCAGCTCAGCCCTTTTGGCGGACCACAATGAGAACTCTGTCTCACTTAAAATAATAATAAAAATTAAATAATAAATAAAAGAATTTAAAAAGAATTAAAAAATAATAAAAAATAATAATAAAAAAATAATAAAAAATTAAATAAAAATAATAATAAAAAAATAAATATATGCTAATCAGCTCAGCCCTTTTGGCGGACCACAATGAGAACTGTGTCTCACTTAAAATAAATAATAAATTAAATAATAAATAAAAGAATTTAAAAAGAATTAAAAAATAATAAAAAATAATAATAAAAAAATAATAAAAAATTAAATAAAAATAATAATAAAAAAAATAAATATATGCTAATCAGCCCAGCCCTTTTAGCGGACCAGAAGGAGAACTGTGTCTCAGTTAAAATAAATAATACATTTTATAATAAAATTATTTAAAAATAATTAAAAGAATATAAAAAAATAATAAAAAAAAATTAAAAAATTATAAAATATTAAAAAAATAATAATAAAAAAAAAAAAATCTAATAGATCAATTATATACTGCTAATATAAGAGATACTTAGATTCTAATAATATACATTATGTAAAATTTAAAAATAATCTAAAAATAATAAAATAGTATAAAAAAATAATTAATTATAATGACAAAAATAATAATAAAAAAAAATGCTAATAATAATGATTACGCTAATAAATAATTATTATAAACGCATATTGAACCTCAATAAGTAATTGAATGCTCAAAATGCTATAACAAAATTATGCTATTAATCAAAATAATAGATATGCTAATAAAAGCATTGCACCCACCCAAAAAGTATTGACCCCCCAAAAAAGTATTGACCCCCCCAAAAAAGTATTGGACCCCCCACAAAAAGTATGTGCACCCCCAAAAAAAGTATGTGACCCCCCAAAAAAAGTATGTGACCCCCCAAAAAAAGTAGTGACCCCCCAAAAAAAGTATGTGACCCCCCCAAAAAAAGTATGTGACCCCCAAAAAAATATACCCCAAAAAAATATGTGACCCCCAAAAAAAGTATGTGACCCCCCAAAAAAAGTATGTGACCCCCCAAAAAAGTATGTGACCCCCATACCCCAAAAAATATGTGACCCCAAAAAAAAGTATTGACCCCCCAAAAAAAGTATTGGACCCCCCAAAAAAAGTATGTGACCCCCCAAAAAAAGTATGTGACCCCCCCAAAAAAGTATGTGACCCCCCAAAAAAGTATGTGACCCCCCAAAAAAAGTATGTGACCCCCAAAAAAGTATGTGACCCCCAAAAAAGTATGTGACCCCAAAAAATTGACCCCAAAAAAGTATGTGACCCCCCAAAAAAAGTATGTGACCCCCCAAAAAAAGTATGTGACCCCCCCCAAAAAAGTATGTGACCCCCCCAAAAAAAGTATGTGACCCCCCAAAAAAAGTATGTGACCCCCCAAAAAAGTATGTGACCCCCCAAAAAACTATGTGACCTCCAAAAAAAAGTATTGGACCCCCCAAAAAAAGTATTGGACCCCCCAAAAAAAGTATGTGACCCCCCAAAAAAGTATGTGACCCCCCAAAAAAGTATGTGACAAAACAAAAAAGTATGTGACCCCCCCAAAAAAGTATCTGACCCCCCAAAAAAAAATGTGACCCCCCAAAAAAGTATGTGCCCCCCCAAAAAAGTATGTGACCCCCAAAAAAAGTATGTGACCCCCAAAAAAGTATGTGACCCCCCCAAAAAAGTATGTGACCCCCCAAAAAAAGTATGTGACCCCCCCCAAAAAAGTATCTGACCCCCCAAAAAAAGTATGTGACCCCCCAAAAAAAGTATGTGACCCCCCCCCAAAAAAAGTATGTGACCCCCCAAAAAAAGTATGTGACCCCCCAAAAAAAGTATGTGACCCCCCCAAAAAAGTATGTGACCCCCCCAAAAAAGTATGTGACCCCCCCAAAAAAGTATGGGACCCCCCAAAAAAAGTATGGGACTCCCCAAAAACTATTCACACCCCCCCGAAAAGTCCTCACACCAGCTATAACTACTATAATCAAATTAATGCACATTCTAGAATCCCGATGCATTTGCATCGGGCTCACAGCTAGTGTTTAATATTTTGTGGAATAACCCTTGTTTGCAATTACAGCTAATAATCGTCTTTTATAAGACCTGATCAGGCCGGCACATGTCTCTGGAGTTATCTTGGCCCACTCCTCCATGCAGATCTTCTCCAAGTTATCTAGGTTCTTTGGGTGTCTCATGTGGACTTTAATCTTGAGCTCCTTCCACAAGTTTTCAATTGGGTTAAGGTCAGGAGACTGACTAGGCCACTCCATCACCTTGATCTTTTCCCTCTCGAACCAGGCCTTGGTTTTCTTGGCTGTGTGCTTTGGGTCATTGTCTTGTTGGAAGATGAAATTACGACCCATCTTAAGATCCTTGATGGAGGAGCGGAGGTTCTTGGCCAAAATCTCCAGGTAGGCCGTGCTATCCATCTTCCCATGGATGCGGACCAGATGGCCAGGCCCCTTGGCTGAGAAACAGCCCCACAGCATGATGCTGCCACCACCATGCTTGACTGTAGGGATGGTATTCTTGGGGTCGTATGCAGTGCCATCCAGTCTCCAAACGTCACGTGTGTGGTTGGCACCAAAAAGATCTCGATCTTGGTCTCATCAGACCATAGAACCTTGAACCAGTCTGTCTCAGAGTCCTCCAAGTGATCATGAGCAAACTGTAGACGAGCCTTGACATGACGCTTTGAAAGTAAAGGTACCTTACGGGCTCGTCTGGAACGGAGACCATTGCGGTGGAGTACGTTACTTATAGTATTGACTGAAACCAATGTTCCCACTGCCATGAGATCTTCCCGGAGCTCCTTCCTTGTTGTCCTTTGGTTAGCCTTGACTCTTCGGACAAGCCTGACCTCGGCACGGGAGGAAACTTTCAAAGGCTGTCCAGGCCGTGGAAGGCTAACAGTAGTTCCATAAGCCTTCCACTTCCGGATGATGCTCCCAACAGTGGAGACAGGTAGGCCCAACTCCTTGGAAAGGGTTTTGTACCCCTTGCCAGCCTTGTGACCCTCCACGATCTTGTCTCTGATGGCCTTGGAATGCTCCTTTGTCTTTCCCATGTTGACCATGTATGAGTGCTGTTCACAAGTTTGGGGAGGGTCTTAAATAGTCAGAAAAGGCTGGCAAAAGAGATAATTAATCCACACATGTGAAGCTCATTGTTATTTGTGCCTGAACTACTTCTTAATACTTTAAGGGGACCAAACAGAAGTCTGGTGGTTTGAGGGGTTGAATAATAAATGACCCTCTGAATTAACTTTTAACGCTTTAAAAAAAAAAAAAAAAAAAAAAAAAATTTTTTTTGTGGCACTGCATTTCCCACTTCCAGGCTGATCTACAGTCCAAATGTCACAATGCCAAGTTAATTCCGCATGTGTCAACCACCTAAATCTGCAGAGGGTTGAATACTACTTGTAGGCACTGTATGTGAGGATTCTTAGACACTTTTTACGATTTGTCTTAATATGGGGCGTTGACTTGTCTGAAAAGGATTTGGATCAGATATGCACCACAAACTGTTAAGGGGAATGTGAAATTTGTGTGAGAATTCAACATTGGGGTATTGTGTGTGAGTTAACCCTCACAAAACATTCAGGTGGGCACTTTTTTGAGTAGTGGTGCTCATATCATCAGGTTGTGTGTGGGGTGGCATTTGGGTGGTTATTATTCCCTATGGGGGACATGAAGGGAATATCATAATGGGTGAGAATACAAAGGAGTTTCAGTTAGGGCAATATTACTGTTACAAGTCTCTCAACATGTCTTTAAAAGTTGGAAGATGACTTCTGTGACTGAACCTATGTGCTGTGCCTCGCTGTCACGCTGGGTGTGAGGAGACACCCAGCACTGTACAACGACAGGTGGGGCGACCATGATGCTAAAGGCAAAATGGGAAATGGTGACCCCTAGATAAACTAGCACTGGCACCTAGCTCCCCTAATGTACCTATACAGTTTCCGCATTTGTCGCTGCCAGGATACCTATTCCCTGACTGACCCTGATCTACTACTAAATAAGGATAAGGGCTGGTGAATACTAGTCAGCCCGGCTGCCAACTAAAGATAAACACAAGGGAACCAAAGAGGGAAGAAACACTCAGCTTGCGAAGATCCTCACAGCACTTCAACAGAAACTCCAGGATACACTGCTGAGCTGAGAAGCTTCCTCCAAACACCTGACAAGCTATCACCAGCAGTGCATCCTGGGAGTCAAGGGGAATATATACACAGTTCAAGGTAAGGGATCAGCTGGGTCCTAGTGACCTTTAGCTTTCACTAAAAGGGAAATGCCTCTTAAAGCCACAGATACTTTTAGGATTTGGACTGTTTAGCCAAATGCTGGGACATTCTGCAAGTGGCCTCTACAATCTCATCCGTGCCTCCTGACATACCCGTGACACTCACCTAGTCTGTCAATTTTTTGATTTCTTGGGGGGAAGAAAGGCCACTTAGAATTTTTTGGAGGGGCCCCATGCAGACAGACATATGAACACAGCCTTATTTGAAGATTCTTTCCTAATCTACCAGAAATTACTGTCTATTTTACACTCTTGAATATAGGAATTAAGATATGCATTACAGCTAAGGAAATTAATTTAAAAATTCAGACCCTTAGCACATAAAAAGATCAGTTTTATGTTATCCCAGCAGCCAGTGACAAGGAAAATCTCTTTTCCTGTGTCCCTATCAAATGAGACGTATCTCTTTGCTGGGTTCCTACCTTAGGTCTCTAAAAAGCCTACAATTTATAGGCGAGTAGGAACCTGCTAATAGAAAATTTGAAATGACCTAATTCTGGTGTGAAGGAGTGCACAGTCAGAAAGCATGACCCCATAATCTAAAATGAAAAACCCTAATCGCACTTACTAACACACAAGTGTGAACAGGTGCATACTGAACATGAAATATGCTCTATCTAATAAACGGCTACACTCTTTTTCACTCTTGCCAATTTTTAAGTTTGGTATTGTAGTTCAGCAAAGTTCACCTAATTTCCACAAACAATCAATGTGAAAAAAGTAGAGTTTTCCATCTAATTTCATATACGGTAACCTCTTTGAAAATAAGTGATTGATAGCAAGATGGAGGAAACATTTTCAAGGACACCAGAAGTGCTTACCAACCAATGTTGATGAGTCCTTTATATCATGTCCTAAAAAGATGTTTTTGAATCAAGACTAGATTTTTCACCAGTTCAAACACAGACAAGGGTACAAATAATTCATGTACAAACATATGTAAACCAAAAAGGTCTCGAGAAACAGCCTAAATGATACTGTGCAGGGTTAGAAGTTATTATATTAATTTGCAGAAGTGTATATAATTAGGCTTAAAGTCACCACCAAAGCTAAAAATGTAACTATTTAGACCATTATATATGGGACTTAGTCCCAGTAAATACTTATGTGTACTGTCAATTTTAAATAATGTGTTTATAGGAAAAGTTTCATTAAATATGTAAATGAGGGAGTTTTAGTATGGCCAAGGGCTCAATGCACTATTCTGTCCCTAAGTTACCATTCCTTACACCTCCCGCTATGGTGATTGCCAGTACTCGCTTGAAAAGCTGCCTTACTTACCTTTTTAGCCTTAAGCCCCTGTCACACCTACCGAGATCGCTATCAAGATCGCTGTTTCATAACAGGTTTTGTGACACAACAGCGTCCCTGCAAGCGATCTCGCTATGTTTGACACGTAGCTGCTACCAGGCCCCCGCTGTGAGATCACTGATCGTGTCGACCATTTTTTGATTGTCGGGCTCCCACTGGGCAGCATGCATCGGTGTGTTTGACGCCTTAACAACGACCTTGTTGGCGACTCTGAACTCAGCCACATAGGTCTGAGTCGTCAGACTAGCTGTTGTGTGACAGGGTCCCAACGACCGCTGAGGTCGTTATATGGGTCTCTGTATGATTGCTGCGTCATTGTGTAGCTCTGACTGTTTGACATCTCACCAGCGACCATGTATCGATGTTCCAGTGATCCTTACCAGGTCGTATCGTTGTCGCGATCGCTAGAACGTGGCCAAGTGTGACGGGACCCTTACACATACTGACATTGGAAGGGTCAAGCATCTGCATGTACAGTGTCAGTACAAGGGCAGAGTATTCATCCTCCTCTTCTATATATAGCCGTAATTCAATTCACACAAGATTAAAAAACAGAAGTGGAACATGCTGACAGGAGAGGGATGTGAACACTTGCAATGGCAGTGTTTGCATGCTTTCACATCCCTCTGCTATATATGGTGGCTGCACACTGCTATGTGATTCTGTGTGCAGCGAGTGGCTAGCATACACAGGAGAAGGATGAAAACACTGCCCCTGCACAAACTGCCATTGTGTATGTAGACACTTGGCTCCTCCAGTGTCAGTATGTGTGGGACTAGGGAGTTAGATCAAACTGTGCTGTAAAGCAAGAATCTTCAATCAAAATGTAGGAAGGAGCTAAGTATTGTAATTGAGGGAGAAGAAAGGTGCACTAAGCATGCATTTCCCATTGACTTGCATTGGAATCACTATTCATAAAGAATAGATGAGTATTAAAACCTACTCATTATGATTTTAGTGAGTCTGAATATTTCACTACTTGCTCATCCCTATTTTGTAGTCTTCTTCTCTATCCATTAAATCACAGCAATGTCAGTTTTTGTCTGGGTGTTTATTACCTGTTATTACCTGTTACCCTTGCTTTAGTCTTTGTTGCTTAGCAGGTGTTTCTGATTCAACCAGAGCTGGGGTGGATGAGGGACTCGGACACCGGGGCTACTGTGTGGGGAGTCATGGATGGTTGGGACCCCGGTGCCGTGCCCTGGCGATCAATTATACCAGATGTTGATGGTAAAACGGTGGGGGTTAAAGGGGTTATTTACAGGGGAACGTGACGCCACCTGTAGAGTCCGGTAAGGTGGTACCGGCGCTGCCAGACGGCCACTGAGGTGATGGAGGGGGCAGCAGTGTGTGGTACAGCTCCCCACAGGTGGAGCTTTACCTCAGGGCAGCTATGATGGTGAGACGGTGAGGGAGGACAGTGATGGTAAATGATGGTGCAGTTCTTACCCCTCTGCTGTTGATATTGATGATGTTAAGTCCTTTGAGCTGCGGCAGGAAGAATAACAGAAACCATTTCCAGTTTAACTTTGCTTTACTCGGTACCGGCTGATGGCATAACAAGACACGGTACAGTTTGGTTTAGGGTGTTGTTACCAACTCAGGATTTCTCTTAAGGAGTCTTTAGATGTTCTCTCTCTGTCTTTCAGGGTTTCTTTTTTCTCTAGATCTTTCAGTCTTTCCACCTTTGAAGAGCTCACCCGCCAGTCCTGCAGTCTGTATCTAGTAGGCTTAGCTAGACTTATACCGGTCCAAATGGGAACAGCAGGAACGCACAAGTTTCCCACCTGACACCGGGTTTCAGTCTTCCCTCACTAGTGTAGGACCGTCTTTTGGGCTTGAGGGGTGAGGTAGTTTTGTGAGGCTGCCAGCAACCCGGTTCTGTTGGGCCTGCAGCTCGTCGGCTTTGCAGTCAGGGTTGAACTCCTGGCTGCCTCGGTTGTCCATGTCACCGGTGTCCCCTCAACATGACCAGCTGGCTCCTACCAGCCTTGGCCCGTTGCCATCTGTCCTGGGCCCCCACATAAAGATGGGGTACCCTCCACTCAGCTGGGCTGCCAGGCCTGACCACTCTGTCTGCCTTCCCAGCACCGACTGAGGTAAATTCTCAACTGTCACTCTACTCAGTCCTAAGCTCCGCCCCCACCCTGTGGAACCTACTATATTACCAGTTCCCCCTACTCTAAGTGGTGCGGTCCTAAGTGAGTGCTAAAAATAGACTCCATAAGATTGAAATCCTAAACTAGCAACTTACAATAATATTACACATCAATAATAAATGCAATACCATTCTGTGGCGCCTAGTCACAGGGGCACTACATTTCCATTTGTTTATTTTATTTGCCCAATCAGTATTCAAGTGAGGCTATTTATACCTTACCCTTGCTTGTCTTTCCTGCTGGTGATACTCTGAAGTGGATCTTGCTTGAAAGTCCAGTCATACTGTCGTACGTTTATGCTAGTCAGTGAGAGATCAGCCAGGGTTATTTCCTCTGTTGTCACTGCTATCCACCATGCTCCTTTCTCCTTCTTGTAGTTGAGAAGTAGGTGGCATTCCCATCTACAAATAACTGCCTTTTCTTTCCACCTGCATTCATGGTTTGTTTTAATTCACAAACAGGGGAGTAATAAAAGATACCCAACCCCACATAGTGACGCTGTGCTGCACTTATGCTAATTTGCTGGACTTGTTTCCCGGTGTTTGATAACAGTTTTCTCTGCAATGATATATGTAATCATTCAAGAAAAGGTCTGATTGCACTCAGTATCCCAGAGCCTGGAAGGCACTGAATTCACTTTATAGCCCTAAATCCAGCTGGTTGGTTTCCTTTAAAATGTATTTTTTTGCACCAGATGAATGGATTCACATGTACCGTTTTGAACAGCTTGAAGAAGGCATCTACCGAAACGCATACTTTTAGGGGGAGTGAGGGGTTGATTTTTTGTCTATACGTGTAACATTTTTGTAGTCATTAAATATTTGTAACGACCGGGACGCCGGTCGTTTGTGTATGAGGAATACGGTGCTACTATGAATGACAATGACTCCAAAATAGTGGTAAATTAACTCTCATTATCGGTGCCAAAAAGGTAACAGATTCAAACTTTTCAACAAAGATATGGGCCCACCGCCCGATCGCGGTATACAAATTATGCAGCCCACGTGAACTGACGTGTCAGTTTTGTAGGGAGGGAACACAACTACCCCTTACTATACCACCCCCACTCTTACTCCGTACAGGGCCTACCCAGGCTCTTACTGCAGCCGCGGCACGTGATCCCCTCGGGATATAACCTTACACCCACCTCCCACGAATATTTACAAAATACTTTGGGATCCCTTATTCCTCTTTAGAAATCTATCCCACAACCTATTTACAACAAATACAGTTTCCCCTCCTGCAGGGGTGAAATTCTTACTTAAACTTGGTAATGTACAAACAGTTAACAGGGTGTATTTTGTTTAACCCTAACCACTGGCCACTGAGGTACATGATATCTTCCTTACAGAAGGCTTTTTAGCGCAGCCCAGTATAACAGGGATGGCGATTGTTCCATCAGTCCTACCGTGTATTCCACGTTCGTCTTCTCTGCGTCTCACACTCGTGCAAGTCTCAATATTCAATATCTTGTATAGACCAAGCCTAGTTAGTCTCTCCTCAGGAGTACACACAAAATAGTCCTTTGCAGTTTCTAGCTAACTCACCTTATCTGACTATCCAATATATTGACCGGTTAACCTTATGTACTCACAGTACACGGCCTATCTTTCAGTCCACGGTGTAAATTGAGTCCTTGAGTAAATCTAACATGGTTCAAGCCAGACATATCCTTCCCTAGGTCCACAAGCCCCTCAGAACAGCCGACAAGTCTTTTGCTGTGTAG
>JARQOC010000012.1:70776325-70887373 GCA_033576535.1 Allobates femoralis
TTTATCTTTCTGGCTTTGTTTTACATTTCACAGTATTTTTATAGACAGTTTAGATTCCAAGCTTTCAACTCTGATTCTGTAATTGAATTTAGATTTTATCAGCTAAACTGTGACCTCGTCCATTTTTTATCCAGATCGTTGTCTTGGAGCAGCTTCAAACACAGCCTATAGGGAAGCTTAGAAAAGCTCTGTGTTGAGATGTTTTAGATGTTTCCTAATGCATATATCGTATAACTTTTCTTAGAAAAGGTTGAAGTTCTTCCCTTGATACTGGAGGAGGCAGCAGAGTGCACATATGCGGCTCTTATTTCATCCTATGTTTGGTGAAAAGATGGATGATGACGATATTATCGCACTTTCATCTTCAAAATTAGTTACAAAATCCATGGTCCACCATTTATAGCAAGGAATTAACACACTGTTTTTGCTGTATGGCTTTCCTCTTTCCCTCAGGTGCCAAAAATATACAGTAGTAATACAATGATGGAGGATCAAAGTTAGTGGAAATAGACCAGGGGATCATTGATATTTGACAGTATTTTTATATATCTTTTGATTAATTACATTGTTGACCAGTGGTGGTGGTGATCAGTCGTCAATTCACCTTCCAGAATATTATATGAGATAGTTTCCCCCATCTTTTAAGACCACAGTGATAATGTAAAATAAAAATGTGAAGGGTATGTACACAGAATATCTTTTGTAGGTGGGTGAACAGATTAGATATTAGAAAAAACATTTTGACAGTGGGTATGATCAACAAGCGGAACCAGATGAGGAGGTAAATAAATCCTGCCTTAAGCTGGAGGTTGGACTAGATGTCCTAGCTCTCTTCCAACTCTACCAGTCTATGACTCTATGTCATCATCATCACTGACCCCATTGGGAGCTCACAATCTGTATTGCCTATCAGTATGTCTTTGAATTGTGGGAGGAAAGAAGAGTATCTGGGGGAAACCCACAAAAGCATAGGAGGAATATTGCAGATGTTGACTTTGGTTGGATTTTTTTATTCTCTTTCGGGAGTGTCTAAGAGTGGAATCCACTTGAAGAAGATACCCTGTGTGCATATGCAAAGGGACAAAATAACTGCCAAGAGTAAACCGGATAACCACAAGAAAAGGTAGATAACTGTTGTTACAGGTCTTTATGAATCTTAACAGAAACGGAGATTATTGTAAGAAATTGAGCAGGTGAGATGATCATCGCCACACTTACTCAGCTCAAGGCACAATGGCAACATTTCGGGCTCACAAGCCCTTAGTCCAGCATGTAGGCCTGAAACGTCGCCATTGTGCCTTGAGCTGAAATAAAACAAGCAACTTTACATCACCATTGGAGTGCTGCGACCTTTTTCATTTGTATGTATTGTGAGGCACCGCCGGCATGGTCACCATGGCCAGGGCGCGTCACATGCAGGATCAGGGTATGATCCTGTCCACACTGGCCGGTTTTACTGTGATGACGCTGTGTGAACCTATCCGGAGCACAAGGAGTTAAATCAGAGAGCGAGTGATGTAGATCTGACACATAGATGAGCCTGATGAGCAGCTGTATGGGAACTGTGTGTCATAATTGGTAGCAGCCCAGGTGGGTGTGTCCTGAGTAATAGCAGCCCAGGTGGATGTGTCAGTGTGGGCGTGGCAGGCACGATAAAGAGCCTGCCAGCTGATTGAATGTGATCCTGATCATCAGCCAGAGAGCCAGGGCTGAAGTCTGTATGTGATTGAGTTTCAGACTGAGAAAGGCTGAGTGCAGAGCGGTCCAGAGTTCTGTGGTGTGCGGACATGAAGGGAGCGTGCTAGCTCCATTCCGGTAGCCAGGACCGGGTTGTTACAGCACCTGGAGTGGGGAAGCCGTGGCTGACCCAGGTGGACGCTGGTCTGGACGTGAAGCGAGATACATCCGGGGAAAGGAGCCACTTGGGGATGCTTGGTGTACCCGTGACCCAGGTAGCGAGACCCGGATCCGTGCCCAGTAAGAAGGCAGTTCCCGTATGCTACTGTGAACTGTGCACCCTGTGCGTAAAATGTGCCAGGCGGGTATAGCCATCATTAGGTCAGCTAAAGTAGTCAGTGAGGGACCTGTTGAACTGTATGAGTATTTTATGGCTTTTGTAAAAGACCCAGTGAGTGTATGTAGCCCTACAGGGACAGATTGTGTCAGGCGGGCATAGCCGTCATTAGGTCCGACTAAAGTAGTCAGTGAAGGGACCTGTTAAAGTGTATGTAGCCCTAAGGGAGGCAAATGTATGAATTGTGCCAGGCGGGCAAATGTATGAATTGTGCCAGGCGGG
This sequence comes from Allobates femoralis, assembly GCA_033576535.1. Taxonomy (NCBI): domain Eukaryota; kingdom Metazoa; phylum Chordata; class Amphibia; order Anura; family Aromobatidae; genus Allobates; species Allobates femoralis. The sequence continues at coordinate 70,778,622 of JARQOC010000012.1, forward strand.
CAAAGCCACCATTAGGTCTGACTAAAGTAGTCAGTGAAGGGACCTGTTGAAGTGTATGTAGCCCTATGGGAGGCAAATGTATGAATTGTGCCAGGCGGGCATAGCCGCCATTGGGTCCGACTAGGTAGTCAATGAAGGAACCCGTTGAAGTATATGTACCGGAGGTCAGAAGCAGGGGTTAGAAGGGCTCCTAGAGTGGGGAAAGCGTAGTTGAACCTGGTGGATCTTGGAGGATGCTTGGTGTACCCGGGACTCAGGTTGCTCAATCCATCTTCTGAGCCCAGAGGTGCCACAGTCCATGGATGTTTATATGATGGGCTGTGAGCGTGTGAAAGGATGTGTGTGATCCATGGATGCTTATATGATGGATCACATACAGTGTGTAAGAACCCGGTCAGGCTGGTGCCTGTATTCCGGGGTAGTGTGGAGCTGGGGAAATAAAGCCAGGCGGCTGGTTCCGCCATTGGGACCCACAGGGCCCGTTGATATCTGGTAACTTATGTACTGTTAAATGTATGTGGAATGTATAGATAGGCTGGAGGCCGTAGCCACCACGGGAGTGGTTGTTAGTGCTCCAATGGGGAAGGAGAGGTGGTTACAGGTCCCGGGTTACTGTAGTTGTATATGTGTAATAATATATGAAATGTACTTTGTAATGTAATGTATTATGAGAGAGTGTGACGTGAGTGCAGGGCAGAGTGTGACATGAGTGCAGGGCAGAGTGTGACGTGAGTGTAGGGTGTGTGGGCATAAGTGGCCTGCAGTACCTGGCTCCTTGTGCTGTGTGCGTTTAGCTTAAGGACCTCTGGTGATGTTACAGCCTTGTGATCTTGCTACGGCCATGATTGTAGCATCATCAGAGGTCCTGTAAGTATAGAGCCCCCGTCACACATAACAACGCACCAGCAATACCAATAACGATACGACCTGGCCGGGATCGCTGGTGCGTCGTTTTCACATAACTGTTCATTTCAAATAGCGGGATGGGAAAGCCGACAGTGAAGTCGGCTTTCCCGTCCGCTATGTGAGTGTAGCGCTGTCGTCTCTGTCACCGAAATCCCGCGTCGCTGATGCGTCGCCAGTGCTTTTTTTGGAAAAAATATATTTGCCGGTACGCATTTTAGAATAATTTCCCCTATGCACAGGGGTGCAGCAAGGCTCTCTGCCACCTGAGCCTAGGTGAGGATCCGGGGGGGTAGGGTTGCTGTCGGCAGTCGCGGGTGAGGAGCGGGGAGAGGGGTGCTGTCGGTAGCCGCCGCTGGTGATTTTACCTTATGCAGCCGGCGCACGACACACAGGGAGCCGGCTGCATGGTGCAGGTGCCGCCCCCTTCTGCTCAGCGGCTCATCCTGCCTCCATGCCACCTGAGCCTAAAGGCTCATATTGACCATTGAACAGTGCGACCCCGCCTATGCGTGGCACAAGTCCCTTATGCGTGGCACACGTCCCTTATGCGTGGCACACGTCCCTTATGCGTGGCACACGTCCATTATGCGTGGCACACATCCCCTATGCGTGGCACACGTCCCCTATGCGTGGCACATGCCCCCCTGTGTTTCATATGGTCACCATGCTGCTGCCATAGGAAAATAATAAACTCTATACCTCCTCCAGCGCTGATCTCCTGGTCTCCCTCATGCTGCTGTGATTGGGCAAAGATGATGCAGCAGAGCTCCTCCACTTCCTGGTTCTGTGCGGTCATGTGATTGGCAGGGAGTGGCATCATCTCTCCGTGCCATCACAGCAGCAGCCGGGAGACCGGAGAGACACCGGGAGATCAGCGCTGGAGGAGGAGCCAGGCAGTAAGTATAGAGTTTATTATTTTACTATGGCAGCAGCATGGGTGCCATATCTAACATTGGGGGGCATGTGCCATCACAGGGGGGTGCAGAACCATATAATATGCGCCACTCCCCCAGCCCATCACTGCGGTGCGGTTTCAGCACCACGGTGATGGAGAACGGCTATGCATATTATATGAGCGGGAGCAGGAGATCTCCTGCTCCCTCCTGCAGCCTCCACCAGCCCGCCCCAGCTCACATTTTCCGGTATGCCGTACTGTCGCAAAAAATGCACTGTGCTTGCCACGGACCTCTGTACCACAGGTAGCCGCGTCTGAGCTACGGTCAGCAACTCGCCAGCCAGGAGATGACTGGCTGACGTCGGTCATCTCCCGGCTGGGTCGCGCGCGCTGCGGCCCCCGTCAGTCGGACCCGTGTATCCCGGCAACTACTGTCGCCGGGCTGCAAATTGGAGCGAAATTCGAACGTTGAATTCGTGCACCTATTTGCATAGTTTGCGCTCATTGGCGGCCGCCTCCGGCGCCCACCAATGAGCGGCCTCTGTCTGGCGCGCCATTTCGGCTTCAGACAGACCCCTTAGACAATTATATAGTGTGTATATATATATATATATATATATATATATATATATATATATATATCTAATACATAATTACCCTAAGGCCACTTCCGTCATATTCGGCAGTGTTTCCGTCGTCGTATGCGTGGCTGCCACACTCGCAATGCCTCTGCGAGTCCTTCCAGAGTCTCTCCTCACTCGCAATGCCTTTGCGAGTCCTTGCTGAGTCTCTCCTCACACGCAATGCCTTTGCGAGTCCTTGCTGAGTCTCTCTCTCTCTCCTGCCACACTCGCAATGCCTTTGCGAGTCCTTCCAGAGTCTCTCCTCACTCGCAATGCCTTTGCGAGTCCATGCACAGTCTCTCACTCTCAGGATCTGAGATGATGTCACTGGTATGGGCGGGGCTATATCACATGACTGTGACATCATCACAGGCACTTTCATTGCTGCAGTCAGCACAGGAGACATCATGCCGCTGTCTCACATCAGACGTGTCCTCATCACTGATTCTCTGACTCTGACATCCTGCGATCACAAGGGAACATACAGCTGACAGAGGACCCCGGACTGAGCCCCCAAGAGCTGATCTCCAGGATACAGGTGAGAGGAGGCTGCACAGGAGCAACGCTCTGCAGTGAGCAGCCTGCACAGGAGCAATGCTCTGCAGTGAGCAGCCTGCACAGGAGCAATGCTCTGCAGAGGGGAGGCTGCACAGGAGCAATGCTCTGCAGAGAGAAGGCTGCACAGGAGCATTGCTCTGCAGAGAGGAGGCTACACAGGAGCAATGTTATGCAGAGAGGAGGCTGCACAGGAGCAATGTTCTGCAGAGAGGAGGCTGCACAGGAGCAATGTTCTGTAGAGAGGAGGCTGCACAGGAGCATTGCTCTGCAGAGAGGAGGCTACACAGGAGCAATGCCCTGCAGAGAGGAGGCTGCACAGGAGCAATGCTCTGCAGAGAGGAGGCTGCACAGGAACGATGCTCTGCAGGGAGGAGGCTGCACAGGAGCAATGCTCTGCAGAGAGGAGGCTGCACAGGAGCATTGCCCTGTAGAGAGGAGGCTACACAGGAGCAATGCTCTGCAGAGAGGAGGCTGCACAGGAGCAATGCTATGCAGAGAGGAGGCTGCACAGGAGCGATGCTCTGAAGGGAGGAGGCTGCACAGGAGCAATGCTCTGCAGAGAGGAGGCTGCACAGGAGCATTGCTCTGCAGAAAGGAGGCTGCACAGGAGCAATGCTCTGCAGAGAGGAGGCTGCACAGGAGCAATGCTCTGCAGAGAGGAGGCTGCACAGGAGCATTGCTCTGCAGAAAGGAGGCTGCACAGGAGCAATGCTCTGCAGAGAGGAGGCTGCACAGGAGCATTGCTCTGCAGAGAGGAGGCTGCACAGGAGCAATGCTCTGCAGAGAGGAGGCTGCACAGGAGCATTGCTCTGCAGAGAGGAGGCTGCACAGGAGCAATGCTCTGCAGAGAGGAGGCTGCACAGGAGCAATGCTCTGCAGAGAGGAGGCTGCACAGGAGCAATGCTCTGCAGAGAGGAGGCTGCACAGGAGCAATGCTCTGCAGAGAGTAGGCTGCACAGGAGCATTGCTCTGCAGAGAGGAGGCTGCACAGGAGCAATGCTCTGCAGAGAGGAGACTGCACAGGAGCAATACTCTGCAGAGAGGAGGAGGCTGCACAGGAGCAATGCTCTGCATGAGTAGAGCCAACATGCTGGCGACGGCGGAGTGAAAATGCCGTGGCGGGGAACACGATGACCCGCTGGTAAGTATGACAGTCAGAGTGCCTCTGCAATACTCTGCAGAGAGGAGGCTGCACAGGAGCAATGCTCTGCAGAGAGGAGGCTGCACAGGAGCAATGCTCTGCACAGAGGAGGCTGCACAGGAGCATTGCTCTGCATGAGGGTAGGCTGCACAGGAGCAATGCTCTGCAGAGAGGAGGAGGCTGCACAGGAGCAATGCTCTGCAGAGAGGAGGCTGCACAGGAGCAATACTCAGCAGAGAGAACCCTGCACAGGAGCAATGCTCTGCATGAGTGGAGCCAACATGCTGGCGACGGCGGAGTGAAAATGCCGTGGCGGGGAAGACGATGACCCACTGGTAAGTATGACAGGCAGAGTGCCTCTGTCCTCTGCTGACCACTCTGCCCGCCGCACTGCGCTGACCACTCTGCCCGCTGCACTGCGCTGACCACTCTGCCCGCTGCACTGCGCTGACCACTCTGCCCACCCCACTCACTGCTAACCACTGAGCCACCATATACAGTGCTAACCACTGAGCCACCATATACAGTGCTAACCACTGAGCCACCGTATACACTGCTAACCACTGAGCCACCATATACAGTGCTAACCACTGAGCCACCGTATTCAGTGCTAACCACTGAGCCACCGTATACAGTGCTAACCACTCAGCCACCGTATACTCTGCTACCCACTGAGCCGCCATATACAGTGCTAACCACTGAGCCACCATATACAGTGCTAACCACTGAGCCACCATACAGTGCTAACCACTGAGCCACCATATACAGTGCTAACCACTGAGCCACCATATACAGTGCTAACCACTGAGCCACCATATACAGTGCTACCCACTGAGCCACCGTATACTCTGCTACCCACTGAGCCGCCTGTATACACACAATTAATTTCACCGCACTCCCCTAAATATTAGTAAATAAACTATATATGCATTCTAGACTACCCGATTCTTTAGAATCGGGCTCACAGCTAGTATATATATAATCTTCCAAGTAGAAATAAGACAGCGGCACTCACCATTCAAAGATCCTCTGGTTTATTTCATTTTCCAATGTACATCTAGGAAATCATGCGGTGGTCCTCCGTTCACGAACCTCCCTCCCCCACCGCATGATTTCCTAGATGTACATTGGGAAATTAAATAAACCAGAAGATCTTTGAATGGTGAGTGCCGCTGTCTTATTTCTACTTGGAAGATTATTGCACTTATGTTAGCGTGCACCTCCATCATGCTGTATACTCACAGTCATGAGTAATTACTCTGAAAACACCAGTTACTGAACACGGATAGTGCCCAGTTTTCATCCACTGAAAGGAAGCTTTATATATATATATATATATATATATATATATATATATATATATATATATATATTTTTATATATATATATATATATATATATATATATTTATATATATAATATGAAAAAGATCCTTGCAGCACACAGCTACTACCAATGATGTACATAAGCTACTAGCTATATTATTTGAGGAAAAAGTTTAAAAACTTACGTTTTTTTCAGAAAACTCAAAAATCTCCAATTTTTTATTTAATTCTGAAGTTCTTGGTACATACATTGGCCAATGTCTGTTTGCTCATCAACTGCGACAAAGTGACTTCAGGTCTGATGAGTCCTATCTGACATCCCTGCCCTCCTTGTCCACCCCCCCACTTTTCAGTGGGCAGACACCATCTAGACCCTCCATCACCTGTATGCAAACAGACATTGGCCAATGTATGTACCAAGAACTTCAGAATTAAATAAAAAATTGGAGATTTTTGATTTGTTTGAAAAAAACGTAGGTTTTTAAACTTTTTCCTCAAATATATATAGCTAGTAGCTTATATACATCATTGGTAGTAGCTGTGTGCTGCAAGGATCTTTTAATATTTATATATATATATTTTATATATATATATATATATTTACTGACTAAGGGCATAAGCCAGAAACGTGTCGAGATTGCATGTCCGCTATCATGGACTTTTATACAATTTCATATATTGCATAAAATAAGAAAAAAAAATTTTTTTTGGGGGACTCCTCCCACTTATCTTTATGTATATTTGTGCAATACAGGTCAAGATTACCAAATTCTTCTATTTCTCTAAGTGTGGGCTGTGGCTCATTAGTGGAGCTGTTACCAATAAACAGGGAGTTTACAAACTCAGAGGAGAGTAGAATTGTTAGTTTAATTTAATCCAGGAGGGAGAGGAAGTTGGGACAAAAGACCTAAAATTGGATCAGTCCTGATGAATTCAGGATGGTTGGGAGGTAGGAGACTTGCATATAAGATTAAAAATGTTTGGCATTTACTAATACTTCTACACCATGTTCCAAATTATTATGCAAATGTTCTTTTTCTCTGATTTTGCTAAATGGTCATTGCAAATGACAGTCAGGATAATAAAAGTCATCACCCATTAGAGTATACATCGAATTTTATTGAAGAAACCTCCCAATGATAACACTATAATCTTCAAAATTAAAAAAAACTATAAATGCACTGTTCAAAATTATTAGGGAAAGTAGAGTTTCTAAACATTTGATATGTTTGAAAGAACGGAAAATGCTCATTTGATGAATTTGCAACATTAGGAGGTCACATTCACTGAAATAAAAAGCTATTTAACTCCAAAACATTCTAACAGGCCAAGTTACATGTTAACATAGGAACCCTTCTTTGATATCACCTACACAATTCTTGCATCCATTGAACCTGTGGGTTTCTGGAGAGTTTCTGCTTGTATTTCTTTCCATGATGTCAGAATAGCCTCCCAGAACTGCTGTATTGATGTGAACTGCCTCCCACCCTCATAGATCTTTTGCTTGATTATACTCCAAAGCTTCTCTATAGGGTTGAGGTCAGGGGAAGATGGTTGCCACATGAAGATTTTATCTCCTTTTATGCCCATGGCAGCCAATGACACAGAGGTATTATTTGCAGCATGAGATGGTGCATTGTCAGGCATGAAGAGGATTTTGCTCCTGAAAGCACGTTTTTGCTTTTTGTACCATGGAAGAAAGCTCTCAGTCAGAAACTCTATATACTTTGCAGAGGTCATTTTCACACCTTCAGGAATCTGAAAGAGACCTACCAGCTGTTTCCTAATGATTACAGCCCAAAACATGACTCCTCCACCTCCTTGCTGACGTCGCAGCCTTGTTGGGACATGGTGGCCATCCACCAAACATCTACTACTCCATCCATCTGGACCATCCAGGGTTTCTAGGCACTCATCAGTAAACAAGACTGTTTGAAAATTAGTCTTCATGTATATCTGGACCCACTGCAACCGTTTCTGCTTGTGAGCACTGTTTAGGGGTGGCCGAATAGTAGGTTTATGCACCACAGCAAGCCTTTGAAGGATCCTACACCTTGAGGTTCGAGGGACTCCAGAGGCACCAGCAGCTTCAAATATCTGTTTGCTGGTTTGTAAGCAGCTTTTTGGCAGCTACTCTCTTAATCTGACGAACTTGCCTGGCAGAAACCTTCCTCATTCTGCCTTTATCTGCACGACCACGTTTGTGCTCAGAATCAGTCACAAATCTCTTCACAGTACAATGATCACACCTAAGTTTTCGTACAATACCTAATGTTTTCATCCCTTGTCCAAGGCATTGCACTATTTGTTGCTTTACAGCAGCAGAGAGATCCTTTTTCTTTCCCATGTTACTTAAAAACTGTGGCCTGCTCAATATTGTGAATATCCAGTTTTTCTTTTTTTGGTCTCACATGGCAAACTAATTATGGCGATGTTCCCACATCTCCTCTGCTAGTATTTAGCAGGTGTCGGCTAAATACTTAGCATTTTTCAGTGAAGCGGAGATGCGTGAGCACCGCCGCTTACTGTGTCGCAACCCCTGGTTATCCGATGTTGATCGTGGTAACCAGGGCCGTATTTGGAGTTCCTGCTGCCCTAGGCACTCTCAGCAGCCGCCGCCCCCCCCGGTCACAGCTCCCCCCCCATTGCGGCCCCTCCCCCTGTCACAGCACCTCCCCCTGTTGCAGCCCCTCCCCCATCATGGCTCCTCCCCCCATTGCAGCCCCTCACCCCGTCACGGACAATCTTCCCCCCCAGTCGCGGCCTTCCCCCCCACCTCCCCAAGCTTCATGTAGCTTCTACCCCCACATTTCATCATGTAGTACATATAAAAGGTTTGTCCAACCACACTACAGAGACTTACTGATAGGATGTTTACACTGTGAGCTCCAATGGGGACAGTGTTGATGATGTATGTAAAGTGCTGTGGAGTTCATAGTGTAATATAAGTGCAAAAAATATTACTCTTAATATGATGTCACAATACCAGGATCTGAGGATCTTGTATTTCGAGGTCAGGGGCTCTCTGACGCCGTGTTGCTGCCTGTCTCGTTGTCGTCCTCTTTTGACGCTGCAGTGCCGTGGACAAGAGAGCATTAACTGGTTAATAACAAGAAGTATGGAGTGTACTAACTGAGCCTTAAACCCTCCCCATACCATGTCCCGCAGACATTGTAGGATTACTATATGGATTTTATTATTAGGGTACGGACACATTGGCGTGAAACTCGGATGAGTGCAATGTGTGATTTCATCACATTACACTCAGACCAATGTTAATCAATCTCTGAGAGCACACTGACAGGTGTCGGACGCTTTTTTCCCAGCCAGATTCAGGATGAGAAAAAAAGTCGCAACATTCTGTGACAGTCTGCGATTCACACCGAGACTCAGCAATGCAAGTCTATGGGTCCGACAAAATCACGGACCGCACACGGACCATCCGAGAGGCATCAGTTTTTTTTCACGGATACATTATCATTCTGTAACGGAGAACACTGTAAAATGTTCCTGTAAATGATTCTACAGTAATAGCTGCTGAGGAAAGAACAGATTGCACACGGATGTGATCTGAGAGAAATGTCGGACACTCGCACAGCAGTTGGATGCCAAATGGACCAAAAACTGATGACACTCATCCGACTTTTCTGATTGAGAAACAGACCGATTTTAAGGCGGCAGGAGAAAGTGTACCACCATGTCCCCAGCTCTGTGCTGTGCACAGACAGTGTACCACCATGTCCTCAACTCTGTGCTGTGCACAGACAGTGTACCACCATGTCCTCAGCTCTGTGCTGTGCACAGTGTACCACCATGTCCCCAGCTCCGCGCTGTGCACAGTGTACCACCATGTCCCCAGATCCGTGCTGTGCACAGTGTACCACCATGTCCCCAGCTCCGTGCTGTGCACAGTGTACCACCATGTCCTCAGCTCCGTGCTGTGCACAGTATACCACCATGTCCTCAGCTCCGTGCTGTGCACAGTGTACCACCATGTCCTCAGCTCTGTGCATAGACACTGTACCACTATGTCCTCAGCTCTGTGCTGTGTACCACCATCTCCCCAGCTCTGTGCTTTGCACAGACAGTGTACCACCATATCCTCAGCTCCGTGCTGTGCACAGACAGTGTACGGTACACTGTCTGTGCACAGCATGAAGCTGAGGACATGGTGGTACACTGTGCATAGCACGGAGCTGGGGAGATGGTGGTACACTGTCTGTGCACAGCACAGAGCTGAGGACATCCCAGAAGAGACAGACAGGCCACAGACGGGCGGCAGGACAACACTGAGCCCACCTGGAAGAACAACAACACCCAGCACCCAACACACTGCCTAGAAATCATATAGGACAGGCAGGTAGGAGAACTACAACTCCAAGCATGCCACACCCTGCCAACTCAGGAACGTGGCGGCAGCTGCATGGAGGCAGACACACGGTACAGCCGCCATTATCACCAAACACAGCGGCAGCCACAGCCTCAGTCCTCATGCACCCCCGTCTTTCTCTCCTCAGTCCCTCCTGCTGCTCCTGTCCTCCTGCACCTCCGTCCTCCTTTCCTCTGTCCTCCTCTCCTCTGCCCCTCCTGCTGCTCCTCTATCCTCCTGCAACCCCATCCTCCTCTCCTCTGTCCTCCTGCACCCCCGCCCTCCTCTCCTCTGTCCTCCTGCACACCCGTCCTCCTCTCCTCTGTCCTCCTGCACCCCCATCCTCCTCTCCTCTGTCCTCTTGCACCCCCGTCCTCCTCTCCTCTGCCCTCCTGCACCCCCGTCCTCCTCTCCTCTGCCCTCCTGCACCCCCGTCCTCCTCCCCTCTGTCCTCCTCTCCTCCTCTGTCCTCCTGCAACCCCATCCTCCTCTCCTGTCCCTCCTGCACCCCCGTCCTGCTCTCCTCTGTCCCTCCTGCACCCCCGTCCTCCTCTCCTCTGCCCTCCTGCACCCCCGTCCTCCTCCCCTCTGTCCTCCTCTATCCTCCTGCAACCCCATCCTCCTCTCCTCTGTCCCTCCTGCACCCCCGTCCTCCTATCCTCTGTCCCTCCTGCACCCCCGTCCTGCTCTCCTCTGTCCTCCTGCACCCCCGTCCTGCTCTCCTCTGTCCCTCCTGCTGCTCCTCTTGCACCCCCGTCCTGCTCTCCTCTGTCCCTCCTGCTGCTCGGCTGTTCTCCTGCACCCCCGTCCTGCTCTCCTCTGTCCTCCAGCACCCCCGTCCTGCTCTCCTCTGTCCTCCTGCACCCCCGTCCTGCTCTCTTCTGTCCTCCTGCACCCCCATCCTCCTCTCCTCTGTCCCTCCTGCTGCTCCTCTTGCACCCCCGTCCTCCTCTCCCCTGTCCCTCCTGCTGCTTGGCTGTCCTCCTGCACCCCCGTCCTGCTCTCCTCTGTCCTCCTGCACCCCCGTCCTGCTCTCCTCTGTCCTCCTGCACCCCCGTCCTGCTCTCCTCTGTCCTCCTGCACCCCCGTCCTCCTCTCCTCTGTCCCTCCTACTGCTCCTCTTGCACCCCCGTCCTCCTCTCCCCTGTCCCTTCTGCTGCTCGGCTGTTCTCCTGCACCCCCGTCCTGCTCTCCTCTGTCCTCCTGCACCCCCGTCCTGCTCTCCTCCTCTATCCTCCTGCAACCCCATCCTCCTCTCCTCTGTCCCTCCTGCACCCCCGTCCTCCTATCCTCTGTCCCTCCTGCACCCCCGTCCTGCTCTCCTCTGTCCTCCTGCACCCTCGTCCTGCTCTCCTCTGTCTTCCTGCACCCCCGTCCTGCTCTCCTCTGTCCTCCTGCACCCCCGTCCTCCTCTCCTCTGTCCCTCCTGCTGCTCCTCTTGCACCCCCGTCCTCCTCTCCCCTGTCCCTCCTGCTGCTTGGCTGTTCTCCTGCACCCCCGTCCTGCTCTCCTCTGTCCTCCTGCACCCCCGTCCTGCTCTCCTCTGTCCTCCTGCACCCCCGTCCTGCTCTCCTCTGTCCTCCTGCACCCCCGTCCTCCTCTCCTCTGTCCCTCCTACTGCTCCTCTTGCACCCCCGTCCTCCTCTCCCCTGTCCCTCCTGCTGCTCGGCTGTTCTCCTGCACCCCCGTCCTGCTCTCCTCTGTCCTCCTGCACCCCCATCCTCCTCTACTCTGTCCCTCCTGCTGCTCCTCTTGCACCCCCGTCCTCCTCTCCTTTGTCCCTCCTGCTGCTCCTCTGTCCTCCTCTCTTCTGTCCCTCCTGCTGCTCCTCTTTCCTCTCCTCCTGTCCCCTTGTTTCTGTCCCCCTGCTCCTCTGTCCTCTTCTTCTCTGTCCCCCTGTTTCTGTCCTTCTGCCCCTCCATTTCTGTCCTTCTGCCCCTCTGAGACACAATACCATCAATGGGTTTCATTGAATAAAAAAACCCTATGACACTTAAAACCAATTTGCATAATAATTTGGAACATGGTTTATGTGTCTTGTAGGCACTATTTGTGGTCACCTCACAGCTCTAAAGGTACCTTTACACACAGAGATCTAATGCTTGCAATTCACTGGTTGCAGTGAAATCATGGACACATTGTTCCACTTGTACATGGCAACAAAATGGAACAATGTGTCCATGATTTGACTGCAACCAGTGAATTGCAAGCAATATATCTGTGTGTAAAGGTACCTTAAAGGGATCCTGTCACCCCCAAAACACCTCCAAAGCTCTTAAAACCTGTCCCTAGTGCATATTAACACTTTCCCTACACTCCTTTTTGCTCCTAAATGCACCTAATCAAAGTGAAGAAAAACGTTTTATAAGTACCTGATTAGTGATGATAATGAGTGACTATCTATTCATAGTCACTCATCCAGGCAGCCCCTCTTCATGATATCACGCCTATTCAGGCGTGATCTTCCTAATAGATTCAAAATCGCGCCTCTCTGCCCGCCTCCCCACTCTCCCATTACGCACGGGCTTTAGTGGGGGCATTATGACGCGATTTACGTCATTTCCTAGCGCCGGGTGACGTATACACCCGCGCCGCTCGCTTTATGCTTCAAGTGCCTCACTGCGCATGCGTGCGGGAGCGCACTGCGCATGCGTGCGGGAGCCGGAACAGAGCGGCCAGCCATCCGGAGACACAGGAGGATTCCATTCCTCATAACAACAGTACGGCGGTCCCATTACAAACCCCTAAGTTAGGGGTTTGTAATGGGACCGCCGTACTGTTGTTATGAGGAATGGAATCTTCTTCTGTGCCTGTGTCTCCGGATCGCCGGCCGCTCTGTTCCGGCTCCCGCACGCATGCGCAGTGCGCTCCCGCACGCATGCGCAGTGAGGCACTTGAAGCATAAAGCGAGCGGCGCGGGTGTATACGTCACCCGGCGCTAGGAAATGACGTAAATCGCGTCATAATGCCCCCACTAAAGCCCGTGCGTAATGGGAGAGTGGGGAGGCGGGCAGAGAGGCGCGATTTTGAATCTATTAGGAAGATCACGCCTGAATAGGCGTGATATCATGAAGAGGGGCTGCCTGGATGAGTGACTATGAATAGATAGTCACTCATTATCATCACTAATCAGGTACTTATAAAACGTTTTTCTTCACTTTGATTAGGTGCATTTAGGAGCAAAAAGGAGTGTAGGGAAAGTGTTAATATGCACTAGGGACAGGTTTTAAGAGCTTTGGAGGTGTTTTGGGGGTGACAGGATCCCTTTAAAGATGGCTATCAGGGACATGCTTGGCATTAGCTGCTGCGTTTTGCAGCTTTTATTTTCAGGGGATCGTCAATCTTTAACCTTTGCACAGGGATCTGGACTTACACAGAGACCCCTAGGGTAGGTCTATGAAGTCAGCTGCTGTTTGGTGATAAAAGCTGACAAGAAACATAGTCGGATACCCAGGTCAGAACCAGGAGGTAAAAAAAATTGTCATGCAAGTGAAAGATCAATAAATGAACCCAAGTCTAAACCAGTTTTATCCACACACAACACCAAGTATAATTAGGTTATAACTAACAACGGGAACTGATTCTCAGAGATTTAAATAGCAAGTAGCCTTACCGACGGCTGACAGTAGGAAAAAAGACAAACTGACTAGGATTAACCTCAAAACTTCTGGACTGGTCAGAACCACAAGTCAAATGAGTGAAACAGGGCTACTGAATGCATTGAACGATAATCAAAACAGGAATAGAGACAATAGACCCATGCACAGATGTCATACTTTTAAAGTCCTACTTCACTGTTTTTTTGCATCTGTGCAGTGCTAAGGACTTGGGTTCTCAGCAACTGGGCCAGTAGGTAGGATTACAGCTGCAAAGGCCAGTGTTGTGGCCCTGGCTCACATTGAGAAGGAAGAATAAAAAATGGAAATAGTTTGTGATGTCTGTTGAGATATTCAGCTTATAGGTGGCTGGCACTGCAGGGTATCCCTGGGAGATAGGTGGTGCGGCAGTGCAGTTGTTAAACCCTTCCCAAACTGGGTTGGCTCCCAGGGAATGCTGATGACGAGGGTGGTAGTACTGGTGTATGGTAGTGTCTCACCCCAGGGCTGGGGTACTTGGATCCCGAGCATTAGTTATGGATGCTGTCAACGGTGGCCGATGCTCGGGCCCATGGCCCTAGTGGACGCTCAAAAAAGGGGTTTAATAAAAGAATTAAAATAAAAATATAATACATTAAAATTAAATGTTCGTGACACCACCTGCGGTATCTGGTGATCACACCAGCACTGCTCTCAGACCTCCGGGGATGATGTTGCTGTAGCCAGATGGTGTTGCTCCCATAGGTATAGACGCCTGCACCGCACTCAGAGCTGGTCCCCCGTTTTAGACGGGGTTCCCTACCGGATCGGTTATCGGTACGGGCCGGAGCAGGGCTTGCTCAAGCCAGGGATCCCCCTTCTGTCTGGGTTGCCTTCCTTTACAGGCACCCTCCACTTCACTCTCCCCACGACTGACTCTGATTAACTGCCACTCCTTCCCGCTCTTCTTCTTATTACACCTAAGTTCCTCCCACCGTGACTGGTTACCCTGGTTACGGGTTCAGCCAATGGGTCCCCTAGCTCTAAGTGTATGAATGCGTTTGTGGCGCCCCACGTAGTCAGGCGTCACAGTGAAGTATTGTACCCATAAAAGGGGTGTAATTATCCCTGTGGCAAGTGAATGGGGGAGTTAAAATGTGGTTTGTTCCTCGCATCCACACAAACCCTTAGCACAGGGGACTATAGGGTTAATTCCTTTACCAGGAGACCCAGCCCCAGTGGGAGGAGTGCAGGGCAAGTAGTGTGAGGACAAGAGGAAGTTAGAGAGGAGAACATGAGAGGAACAGACAGGAAAGGAGCTTTCCAGGAGAGCAGCAGGTCTGGGAACAGAGGAGCCAGTGATAGGCTCTCCCAGATGGTTTACCGGGCACCGGAGCCCGCAGACTGCTGAAGCTACAAGCACAGTAGAGAATCCTGATTACTGTGGAGTCTTCAAGTCTCCCGGACACCAATTCAGTCAACATTAAGGGGACCAGGCACTGCTTGAAGAGATAGCGGTGTTGAGGAGAGCCATAGGATCAAAATACTTGATTAACTGTAAGCTATAAGGGCATGGGAGAAATGATCTATAGTGTATTATTTCCACCTTACATAAGTTTGTATCAGACAAAGATGGCTCCCATTTCCTGCCACATCACCACATGTACTGAGACAAAGCTGCAGTCAAGACAAAGAGTGATCAATCACAGAATGACACCTCATCAGATGGCTTCATGGATCAAACTAACTTTTGGAGACCTGAAGGAATTTACCTTGATGACCTCAAGAACAATCCCCCTCCATGGACTAGACCATGTCCACCAATAAATGCATTCCATTTGTCCCCATTGTGTGTGTGTAAACCGAGCCCCTTAGAGAGCTTTGTTAAAACCCTTGTGTGATCAATAATGGACTCACTTTGGAGCTGTGCCTTGAGGAGGGCTGAGGAGAGCTTACACCTGATTGTGTTATCGGTGTATTTCTTTCATCGCATGCATCAGTCCATATCAATCAGGACAGGGGCAGACAACTTATATTATTTATAATATTAATTATTAATAAATCTCTGAGAATTGGCGCTCCAACGTGGGGCAGCAGCGGCGAATCCCCAGACCTTGAATGACCGGTGAAGGAGACGGCAGGACGCACTGAGTACCCGAGCCAGGAGACTGATCACCTCCCTAACAAAAACGGTAAGTCTGCCGATTTTATTATAATCTGTTGGCTTTACCTGTTTTTCGGGGTACCCTGTGCAGATTGCCTGAGCGCGACCGGTCTTTCAGGGTCTCTGAAGACGGCAGATGGGGTTTTTTTTCTCCGTTGCTGCCCATTTGATTGCGGAAGAACCGTCATGCTAAGTTGTCTGCGGCCTGTTATATGTTGTATGTAGGGGAGATGACTGGTAGGAAAGAGCAAGGGTTTTTGAGCAGTGTCTAGAGATGGAAAAGATATTGTCTGTGAGATACATCAAAGTGGTATACGATTTTCAGTTCTGGAGAGAAAATAGACATTGAGTGATGACTCTGTCTAAGATGAGCATTGAGTGAGAATCTGTCTAGAAATATTACTTAGAGTGATTCAGTAATAAATAGGCATTGATTGGGACTCTGCATGAGGTTGAGGGCCATGTTACTTAGAGTGATTCAGTACATGGCCTGATACAAGGTACTTTTGTAAACTACAGAACAGGGAAGTCAGACAGGGACAGATAGGAAGGGTAGACAGCTGTGAAGGTCTTGTGCCAGGTTTGTCATCTCCCCAGTCTTAAGTGTTTGTGTGTCCATCATCTTAGTCTATATAGAGAAAGATGGAGAAGTTAATGCAGTTGTGTCGCATAGGCCCTAAGCCTAATTCAGATGGCAAGTTAGATCCATGTACATTAGTTGCAATTCGTGAAGGGAAAAGTCATGTTAAACAATGCAAGAAGCTTATGAAGTTGTGTGGGATGGTAGAAGGAGGAAGATTGCAACCCCTGGAGTGGAATTCAGTCTTAAGAGAGAGGGAAGGTGTTCTAGAAGATAATGGGTTGTTGTCTGCTGCCAGGGCATGGGAGAGAGTTTCTCAAAGTTTGTATAGAGAAAATTGGATAGAAGAGGAAAGGAAAAAGAAAGACAAAAGTTTAAGTTATGGGTATTATAGAAATGTACAATGTGAATTCCCACCACCGTATAATGGAGGCACAATGCCATGCGCTCCCTCTGCTGGAGCACATGTTTCCTTTGTCGGGGGCCATTTTGTTGGTGGAGCACATGTTTCTTTTGCTTGCGGCCATCTTGTTGGTGGTTCTCAGACCTCCTCTGGTTGTGGCCATCTTGTTGGTGGTTCTCAGACCTCCTCTGGTGGTGGCCATCTTGTTGGTGGTTCTCAGACCTCCTCTGGTGGTGGCCATCTTGTTGGTGGTTCTCAGACCTCCTCTGGTGGTGGCCATCTTGTTGGTGGTTCTCAGACCTCCTCTGGTTGTGGCCATCTTGTTGGTGGTTCTCAGACCTCCTCTGGTGGTGGCCATCTTGTTGGTGGTTCTCAGACCTCCTCTGGTTGTGGCCATCTTGTTGGTGGTTCTCAGACCTCCTCTGGTGGTGGCCATCTTGTTGGTGGTTCTCAGACCTCCTCTGGTGGTGGCCATCTTGTTGGTGGTTCTCAGACCTCCTCTGGTTGTGGCCATCTTGTTGGTGGTTCTCAGACCTCCTCTGGTGGTGGCCATCTTGTTGGTGGTTCTCAGACCTCCTCTGGTTGTGGCCATCTTGTTGGTGGTTCTCAGACCTCCTCTGGTGGTGGCCATCTTGTTGGTGGTTCTCAGACCTCCTCTGGTTGTGGCCATCTTGTTGGTGGTTCTCAGACCTCCTCTGGTGGTGGCCATCTTGTTGGTGGTTCTCAGACCTCCTCTGGTTGTGGCCATCTTGTTGGTGGTTCTCAGACCTCCTCTGGTTGTGGCCATCTTGTTGGTGGTTCTCAGACCTCCTCTGTTGGTGGCCATTTTGTGGGAGACAATACCTCTGGCAGCCATTTTGCGGAGGGCAAATGTGTTACAGTTGGTGGCCATTTTGCAACATTGCCCCAGATCATACAAACTGAACGAAATCATGTGACTGACATAAATTTGTCTAAACCAGACCCTGTTTACCCAGTGATGACCACAAATGACCAGTACTATACTCCTTCAGGAAGTGAACAGGTTTTACCTATGTTTCCTGTCACAACGGTGTTTGGTGGGCCACCAACCCTTTCCCCTAACACTCCTGTTGTGAATCCAGTAATCCTCACACCTGGATCACACCCAACACCTACCCCTTCCACTGTCACTTCCACTGGCAATTCAGCTGCACACCCACATGAGTTACTCCAAGCAGCGACCTCTCCTCCTAACACTCCCGCTGTAATAACAAACATACGTAGTCTACCTAACACTACTCCTGGTACCTCACAGGTTCTCTCACAGCCAAGTGCACACCTGTACAGAACTGTGGCCACTCAGCAAAACCAGGGACGATCCTCAGTACCTCGTACAAAAGATGTCTGCTTCAATTGTGGTAACCCTGGGCACTATAAACGGGATTGCAGGGCCCCTCTTCAAGAACGCAGATTCAGGAACCACAACGAGAGAAATCGCAGATTCCATTATCCTGACCAATACTACGGTCAACCACCACAAGCTCGAAAATCGCACCGCTCTCTGATGGATCTGAATTATTCATGATACTGTAGAGACTGGAGCAAAAAGTCTGTGTTTCTGTAATTAGCCTCTTACCTGGGGATGGCGTTTTCACTTAGGAGTTTTACACAAAATATTCAGGCTGTGCACACAGATAGCGAGTTCTAAATCAATGTGTTTTTACAATAAAAAAAAAAAAAAAAAATTTGTAACCCCTGTGACAACGTACCTTTAGAATCCATATATGCTTTATGTTTATATAGAATTCTAAAAGGGGGGAATGGACAGGTGATATGAAAAGTTTTCAATACTTTAATTTTTAAGTCGTCGTTAACATGTAAGTGTTTTCTATATATATATATATATTGTCTTAGAGCAGACAGTACACACACCTCATGATTGTACTGCTCTGATGTGTGAACAGGTTTCATAAAAGCTCATTACTAATGTAGATCTTGAGTTATTTTACAGATGTTCGTGGATTCTACCACTGGATGAGCTGTGATTACACAACAGGAGGTAATAAAGCAAAACCACTCCCTCTTCACATATCGCCATGAGGAGGTAGATGGGGATCTGCAATCACTGGAGTGGGTAGCTTGCAAAGGGTAAGATGATCTGCAGATCTTTCCTAGAGTCACATAAAGACCTACAGAGACCGCAGAGTGTATGAGCCTGTATGGAGGCTCTCCTGTGATCAGATAAGTCTGGTGGAGTGCAGGTACAACTCACACCTGAGCTGGTGCTCAAGCCAGAGGTAATGCTCACACAGGTGCAGCTGCCAGAAGCTGTGAAGAGGTCTAGAGTCGAGAGTCTCAGACCCTGACACCAGGGCAGACCCTGACACCAGGGCAGAACCGGGCACCAGGGGCCCCTGTCACTCCTGATGTTCTTACTCCCACAGAAACAGGTGATTGAATGGAAAGGAGTGCAACACACAGGGAGCCAGCTGAGGAAGGTCTGTAGACACCAGGCGGTAAGCGTTCTCTGCCACGACTCTCTTCTCAATGATGGCTCAGGTAACCCAAGAACTGACTCATTTGTCATTAACTGCTACATGTGTTTTAGTGGACAAGGTTTGGGTGGCACCAGGATACCCAGTTGGCCAGTTACACCCAGTCTTGTTTGATGTGTGACTGATATAATGGAAGAGAATCTGTAGTGACCGCGCAGAACCACGAATGCACCCCTCGTCCACTCTACCATTACAGTGATTGCAGATAGATGATAAAGACAGCTTCACATTAGGTGTAGGCGGGTGTGCCTGTTGCGGTAATCTCTTTTCAGGATCCGGTGCAGAAACTACGTTACTTCTGAGAAACTCTCGATGAAGGTGGTATGTAGAAATGAGGCTCCTGATGAGGTAAAGCTGCGTGTGTTATACTGAAGGTCATTAAGGGTATTTTACAGTATCTGGGAGTCAGCAGCTTTCTACAATACGTATCATGCATAAGATAGTGGACAATATGAATGGGAGATTAACATTAAAGGTGCAAGGTAGAGGAGACGGGCAAGACATAGATGAAATGTTTGTTTTTGTTTAATTTTCCTCCTCAGTAAATAAGTTAAAATAAGATAATTCTCGCAAGTAAGGAGAATTAAAGTCAATGTTCTTCAGAATTTGAGTTTTATTTCCCACAGATGAAATCACCAGCGATGTCCAAGCCTTAAATAATTGTTTAAATAGTGTGATAAAGAGATGTGTTCTTCAATTCCAGATCCTAAATGAGATTCAGGAGCGCATGGTCTCATGTCAGGAGACCGGGTGATCCTGAAAAGATGCGAGCAAGAGCCGTGAGCCGAGATTAGATGGCCGATCCAGCTTCTCTGAATTACAGCAACTTCAGTGGGGACTGAGGGAAAAGGACGCGGCAACTGTTGGAGACTCCCCACCAGCAGATGAGGAACTCCGATAATTATAGTCACTGACATACACCACATAGTGATACACTGTCACATACATGACCTTATAACTCCACATTATGTCTGATATACATATGGAATATCCAAACTAAGGCAAAATGGTTACAGGAACATGATATAAATGAAGACTCAGTGAGGGAGAAAACAGTCACTTTCTGGAACAAACCATTAGTTCAAGGGTATAAGACTGAGTATAACTGACATTACTCTAATGACTTGTATATGTAGCCGTAAAAGCGCTATTTTATGTTATTTTATGTTATTTTTAAGGTAATTGGGTTAATGTGTAAAGGGAAATGTTACCAAATAATCTCTGGTGGTAGAATATAGCCCTGAGACAGAAATGTCCATCCATGAGTGTTGTGATACAATTCTGGGTATCCAGGTAGGGAACTGAGGTGAAGCAGGTAGGAAAGGCCCGAGGACAATTCTCAGAGATTTATTAATAATTAATATTATAAATAATATAAGTTGTCTGCCCCTGTCCTGATTGATATGGACTGATGCATGCGATGAAAGAAATACACCGATAACACAATCAGGTGTAAGCTCTCCTCAGCCCTCCTCAAGGCACAGCTCCAAAGTGAGTCCTTTATTGATCACACAAGGGTTTTAACAAAGCTCTCTAAGGGGCTCGGTTTACACACACACAATGGGGACAAATGGAATGCATTTATTGTGGGACATGGTCTAGTCCATGGAGGGGGATTGTTCTTGAGGTCATCAAGGTAAATTCCTTCAGGTCTCCAAAAGTTAGTTTGATCCATGAAGCCATCTGATGAGGTGTCATTCTGTGATTGATCACTCTTTGTCTTGACTGCAGCTTTGTCTCAGTACATGTGGTGATGTGGCAGGAAATGGGAGCCATCTTTGTCTGATACAAACTTATGTAAGGTGGAAATAATACACTATAGATCATTTCTCCCATGCCCTTATAGCTTACAGTTAATCAAGTATTTTGATCCTATGGCTCTCCTCAACAGTAGCAAGCCATAAGAGGGTTACCCGATGACAGCAAAGGTGAGAGAGGACAGAAGACCAGGCTGGATTTCAGATCAGCCAGGCTTCACACCAACCTGGAAGAGCAGTAAAGGATGGACACCTAACCAAGCACCATGGAAACAATCCGTTCACTTGCCACTACCTAAGACGGCTACCTGTTTGAATAACATCTTGCTGAGCTGAGAAATTTGTGTGATGCTGTTACAAGTTGACAGTAAAGTACCCGGGAGAAAGTGACTTTGCCTGTGTGTGGTTTTCTCCATCAGCGCTGCCCCGGAGGACTCGCTCCACCTGTAGGGAGCTTTGTCATCTCAGCCGCAATACCATCGGCCTCTGGAGGACTGTGGTGGCGCTGGTGACCCTTCACAAGGTACTACAGGTTGTGTCACGTGAACTATACAAAAACTCTAATCCCCTGTAAATACACCCTTTTTGAAGTGTTTTCCAGGCCACGGGCGCTGCCACCCGTGACATCCCCAAAAAAGCCACCGAGCCTGATACCCGAGTACCCCAGGGCCTGGGGCTAGACACGTACACAAGGGCCTCAGATTAACATTACCATCCTCTGGTCACTGGGATACCACATACGCTAATCTGGGTGTAGTACCCCTTTAGTGGTGCACTCACTAGTGGGGCCCCACAGTGGCAGAGAAATGAACAGCAGTAAACAATTTTTGCTTACCTTTTACTGAAGTTCTTACACAGAGTCCAGGGTATAACAGCCACCACCAGGAAAGTCTGATGAGAACTGTAGTCTGCTCTGTTGGGTGACTAATATGGCCTTCCTGCCGACTTCTGTAGTTCTTAGGTTTCTTGGTGCCTGATGCTCTCCAGTACTCACTCTTAGTTTCTGTGGGTTACCTCCTGCCAGGTTGGTAATTTGGGCCCTGTGGGTAGCTGTGCCTTCAAATAATTCTCTGACCCTCTTTATTACTGATACCCAGGAAAATTCCACTTAAGTGGCTGGTGAGCATAAGACTCCCTAGCCTTCAGGCTCTGTAAACCTGAGTAGCCTAGGAACTGGTACCCTGCTGCTCAGCTTGTCCTTTTGGAAGCAGCTTCTGCTGCCTTTCTTATGGACCTTTCTCTTCAGACATGGCATTATATTATTATAATAGATGTACATGAAATACCACTTGTGGCAACCAGACCACAGGGGCACCACACATCCATTAGCCATCAGTAATATTATGATGTCTACCATAAAAATCTTACTGATTGTTGTCTTCTGTCATTTCCAGTGTTGCTCTAGTTCTCTCACTTAACCATCTGGCTCACTACAGCATCTTCTTTGTAGACCAAGGGTCACTTTTTCATTATAACAAAGACGCAAAACGAATTCCTCAAACACTTTAATTAAGAAAAATCTAACAACGGTGTGAACCTGCAATAAAGAGGCACAATCATATGATGTAGGGAAGGGACCAAAGCAGCATTGGAAATGACCTTAGACATGACCTGTAGACATTTTAATACATGTACTTTACTGATAGTTGACTGATGAGGAAATTTTAAGAAAAAATAAAAAAAATAATATTGAATTTAGACAATTTCTTGGACAGGATAGCACAAGAGTTCATAGTTGTAGAATGAAGAGCAATGTTTTTCTCAGTCGGACCTTTTGGAAAAGCTATGTGCAGAAAATACAAAAGAGCAACCGGCACCAACCGGCAGGACTTTCACGGTTATATTTTAATCAATCGTCTGCAATCAATGAAGAAAACACAGGAGTTTTGCTCATAATTAAAGTAAATAGTTCAGACAATTTGGGGATATATATGTAAAAGCTTCGGTGCCCAGGTCTTGTGCCGCTCAGAGCTTGTGCATGCTAAAAGCTTTCTGCCAATCAATAAAGTTCTTGTAGAGCTTTAGAATCAATTCCCTAAGCTTTTCCCATCAGAAAGCGAGAACCTGATCCCCAGACGCTTCCCCTGTCCTGCAAGGAATCAGACGCTGTCGTGGTTTGTGAAGAGATAAAATAACAGCGAGCCCACCTCCGCCTCACAGGGGACGAACCACCTCCTGGAGACAATCCACTTTCATCCTGACAGACTAGATGGAAGGCTGCAGCTTTGTTTCACTGCTAAACTTGGATTTTTACGTCCTCAGCACATTTTGTTTTTCTGCAAAAGTTTTAAAGCGCATTTTAAGAATCATTGATCAGCAGAATCTGGAAGAATTCAGAGCGAAAAACACACTTCTACGGTAGTACAAAAAGTCTCATCATATGTCAAAAACAGAAAGACTTATCTCGTGAGAGACAGTCCCCGAGCGACACCTGATGTGATGCTGTGACTTCAGTGAAGAATCAATCATCTCATCCGCTCAAGAAATCTATCATTTGTTAAAAATAATATGTGAAGAATTAACATTTGTTCATCGTTATTTTATCTCCCAACATCTCTCGAGATGTCAAAATGTAGACTCGATGTACGCCCCATACACTGCCAACCAAGGATACCATAAACTAGTCTAACCATACTATGTGGTGCCCCTGCGGCTAGGCGCCACAGGGTAGTATTGCACTTTATTATTAAATGTGTTATCTTTTCCCTGTGAGTTGCTAGTTCAGGGTTAAACCTTATGGAGTCTGCAGTAACAACCACTTAGGACCACACCACTTAGTACAGGGGGGTGGCAGTAATTTAGTAGGTCCCAGGAGGGTGGAGGTGGAGCCTAGGATAGAGGAGAGAGAGGAACAGTTAGTTTACCTCATACAGTGCTGGGAAGGCAGGCAGAGAGGTCAGGCCTGACAGCCCAGCTGAGAGGAGGGTGCCCCATCTCTAAGTGGGGACCCAGGACAGAAGGTAACCGACCAGGACTAGTTGGAGCCGGCTGGTCACGTTAGGGAAGCATCGGCAGTGTGGGTAGCCGAAGTAGTCAGGCATTTATCGCTGGCTATAGACCGACAAGCTGCGGGCCCAACATAACCGGGTTGCCGTACGCACCACAAGATATCTCGCCCCTCAGGACCACAATAGATCCAGAACTGGTGGGGTAACGGCCCGATTACCGACGTCGGGGGAGTGTCTCTACTCCTCTTAAATCCGGGAAAGGAAAACCGTGCTTCACTAAAGGAGATCAGGGAGAGCTCTGCGAGGGTGGAGAGTAAGGAAGATAAGTTAACCCAGAAAGCCATAGAAGGAAGGACATCTAGAGACTCCATAAGGGAAACCCTGAGCTGGAAATATCCATCCTGTAAACCAAACTGTACCGTGTCTTGTTTATACCATCAGCCGGCACCGAGTAAAGTGGAGTTAAACTTGAACTAGTTTCCGTTATTCTTCCCGCCGCAGCCCGGAGGGCTCCACATCACCAGCAGCTCAGCGGAGGGGTAAGAACTGCAGCACCATCTCCACCATTGCCCTCACTCACCATCTTCCTTCATCACTGCCCTGAGGTAGTAGCTCCACCTTTAGGGAGCTGCACCACACTCAGCTGCACCCACCATCACAACAGCGGCCGGCTTGCAGCGCAGGTACCATTTTACCGGGAACTACAGGTGGCGTCACGTTCCCCTGTAAATAACCCCTTCTCCCCCATCATCAATATCTCTTCAAATGATCACCAGGGCACGGCATCGGGATCCCGTCCACCTGTGACTCCCTATTCAGCAGCCCCGGTGTCCTAGTACCCCATAGCCCTGGCCGCATCATCTACACATAGAATGGTTCCATAAACAGTATAGAATAGAGCCAAACAAAATATTAATTCCCAGTGTCAGCTAAAACAGTCAGACAATAGTACCAACCCCATTGTCCCTATAATATTACAGGCCATAGTGTTCTTGAAGTGGTAACAGATAAAGTAACCCAAGAGCTGTGCCATAATGTCCATTAGATAGGTTAAAATCTCCACCAGCACCACTTTCAGATCAAAATTTCTTTTATTCATAGCATCATAAGAACATTACAAATATGCCCCATCGGGGGTAATTCTGAACGCGTTTGGAGGCTGTATTTGTAATGTTTTTATGATGGTCAAGCAGTCCCTCATTAACTTCAAGTCCGCACTTCCAGCTGCAAACTGCAAAATAAACCTTCTACTCATCCCTAATAACCTCCCTGTCTCACAATCCCAAACAGCTTTTTAAAACTTTCAATTCTCTACTCCATCTGCATGCTCCTCCCCAGTCTCCTCTCATCTCAGCGGAAGACTTTGCCTATTTCTTCAAACAGAATATGGATAAAATCAGAGACAGCTTTGGCCCAGTGTCTCTACAGCTTCTCCTCACAACCTTTATTAACATTAAGATCGACTAGCACACTTGTCAGTGGAGGTGCGAGCATGAAAATAACATTGCTATATTATTATTATTATTATTTATTTATATAGCATCATTAGGTTCCATGGCGCTTTACATGTGTGAGGGCGGACGAGGACAAGAACATAAAATGGCGACACTTGAATCATACAGAAGAGGTGGGTCTTCAGGTTGTTCTTGAAGGTTCCCAGGGTAGGGGAGTGTCTGATGTGGTGGATGCACGAGAGAAGTCTCGTATGCGGTTGTGTGAGGAGGTAATGCGTGGGGAGAAGAGAAGGAGCTCTTGAGATGAGCGCAAATTGCATGAGGGTAGGTATCAGGAGAGTAGGTCAGAGATGTACGGGGTGGACAGGTTGTGTATGGCCTTGTATGTCAGGGTTAGGGTTTTGAACCGGGATATCTGGGAAGTTGGGAGCCAGTGAAGGACTCAGCAGAGGGGGGAGACAGGGGAGTAGCGGGGAGACAGGTGGATGAGTCGGGTAGCGAAATTGAGGATGGTTCGGAGAGGTGCGAGGGAGGTAGCAGGGAGGCTGGTGAGCAGGAGGTTGCAGTAGTCGAGGTGGGAGATGATGAGGGCATGGACAAGTGTTTTAGCAGTGTCTTGGTCAAGGAAAGAGCGGATTCGGGTAATGTTTTTCAGCTGGAGTCGGCAGGCGGTGGCGAGGGCTTGGATGTGGGGCTTGAAGGAGTGGGAAGAGTCAAGGATTACCCGATGCACTTGGTGTGGGGGAGCTTTTTAAAACTTTCAATTCTCTACTCCATCTGCATGCTCCTCCCCAGTCTCCTCTCATCTCAGCGGAAGACTTTGCCTCTTTCTTCAAACAGAATATGGATAAAATCAGAGACAGCTTTGGCCCAGTGTCTCTACAGCTTCTCCTCACAACCTTTATTAACATTAAGATCGACTAGCACACTTGTCAGTGGAGGTGCGAGCATGAAAATAACATTGCTATATTATTATTATTATTATTATTTATTTATATAGCGCCATTAGGTTCCATGGCGCTTTACATGAGGATGAGGGAGACAAGAACAAGTACACTAAATCTAGGCGATCAGGACGTACAGGTACAGGAGGGGCAGGGACCCTGTCCACGAGGGCTCACAGTCTATATAAGAATTATCTGCTGCACACTACATATTATAAGGAAAAGGTATACTAGGTATAGCATAATGGCTAAACAATGAATAAAGCTAATACAAATTTGGGTGAGGAAAATACAGAAACTGCTAGGAATGTACATTGAAAAATGAGAATTTTAGCTGATGTAATGCATTACATGTGAAAAATGTTAATATTAGTACACTTTTCTGACTGAGCACCCTCCACCACCCGATAGCCAGTCCAGTTTACCATCTAGTTTGTTTCCTCGTTTTGAGAGGTTTCCAACCACACCCATACACGCAGGTTTTAAAATGCACCCAGAGGCACTTATATCCTCACATGCTTTTTTACACAGAGGCATACGGTAGGACCCGATATACATGAGAATACCTTGTCGCTGGTTATCAGGCTCACGTGTAATGCATTACATCAGCTAAAATTCTCATTTTTCAATGTACATTCCTGGCAGTTTCTGCATTTTCCTCACCCAAATTTGTATTGGCATTATTCATTGTTTAGCCATTATGCTATACCTAGTATACCTATACCTTATAATGTGTAGTGTGCAGCAGATCTCCTCACAACTTCACTGCCCTCTCCTTCCAAAGGCTGCTTCTCCACCATGACAGAAGACCAGTTCTCCTCCCTGCTATCCAAATCACACCTCACCACCAATGTCCAAGAACCCGTTCCCATCCCACCTCATCCCCAGCCACTCCAAAGTCTTCATCCCAACCCTAACCCATCTCTTCAATTTATCACTTACTACTGGTGTCTTCCCCGCATCTTTCAAACATGCCTTGATCACACCCATCCTAAAAAAGCCCTCGCTTGACCCATCCTCTGTTTCTATCGTCCCATATCACTTCTCCCCTTGCCTCCAAACTATTGGAACGCCACTTTCACCTCGAGCTGTCCTCCTACCTCTCCTCCTTCTCCCCCTTTGACCGCCTTTAATCTGGCTTCCAACCACATCACTCCACCGAGACAGCCTTAACCAGAGTTACCAATGACCCGTTAACCGCCAAGAGCAAGCGACACTACTCTGTCCTCCTCCTGCTTGACCTATCATCCGCCTTCGACACGGTAGACCACTCCCTCCTGCTACAGATCCTGGACTCTCTTGGTATCACTGACTTGGCCCTCTTCTGGATCTCTTCAGTTCTAACAGACCGGACATTCAGCGTCACTCTCTCCCACACCACCTCTTCACCCTACCCCCTATCTGTAGGTGTCCCCCAAGGCTTTTTTCTCCATCTACACCCTTGGTTTGGGTCAGCTCATTGAGTCCCTTGGTCGGCAGTATCATCTCTACGCCAATGACTCTGAGATCTATCTCTCTGGACCTGATATCACCTCCTTGCTATCCAAAATTCCACAATGTCTGTCTGCTATCTCATCCTTATTTACTGCTCGATTTCTGAAACTGAACATGGACAAAACAGAATTCATCATCTTTCCCGCAAACCACTCCCCCCCACCTGATCTATTCATCAACATCAATGGCTGCTCACTTTCCCCAGTCCACCACTCTCAATGCCTTGGGGTCATCCTCAACTCTGTCCTCTCCTTCAAGCCACATATCTAGACCCTTGCCACCTCCAACTCCAATATTTCCTGGATCCGTTCATTCCTCTACCTCAATACTGCAAAAATACTTAACCATGCTCTCATCATCTCCCGCCTCAACTACTGTAACCTCCTACTCACTGGACTCCACTCTAACTCTCTTGCACCACTCCAATCTATCCTAAACTCTGCTGGCCAGTGTATCCAACTGTCTCCCCCCTATTCTCTAGTCTCTCCTCTCTGCCAAGCCCTTCACTGGCTCCCCATTTCTCAAAGGTCCCGGTTTAAGCCTTTACTCTGACATACAAAGCTGTTCACAATCTGTCTCCTCTTTAAATCTGTGACATGGTCTCCCGGTTTCTTCCCTCAGGCAACCTGTGATCCACTTATGATTTCCTCCTCTACTCTCCCCTTATCTCTTCTTCTCGCAACCGCATACAAGACTTCTCCTGTGCATTTGCTATACTCTGGAACTCTCTGCCCCAACACATCAGACTCCCACCTACTCTGGAAACCTTCAAAAGAAACCTGAAGACTCACCTCTTCCGGCAAGCTGTGGGTTTGCTATTTAGTTTGTATATTTGTTTATCTGCTCTTAGATAGGAAGTTTTCTTCCTAGGAATCTTACCATTCACTATTATCTGTTATTTCCAGTTCTGCTGGCATTTGATTCATAGAAGTCTGCTGATATACAGTTAGGGCCAGAAATATTTAGACAGTGACACAATTTTCGCGAGTTGGGCTCTGCATGCCACCACATTGGATTTGAAATGAAACTTCTACAACAGAATTCAAGTGCAGATTGTAACATTTAATTTGAAGGGTTGAACAAAAATATCTGATAGAAAATGTAGGAATTGTACACATTTCTTTACAAACACTCCACATTTTAGGAGGTCAAAAGTAATTGGACAAATAAACATAACCCAAACAAAATATTTTTATTTTCAATATTTTGTTGCGAATCCTTTGGAGGCAATCACTGCCTTAAGTCTGGAACCCATGGACATCACCAAACGCTGGGTTTCCTCCTTCTTAATGCTTTGACAGGCCATTACAGCCGCAGCCTTCAGGTCTTGCTTGTTTGTGGGTCTTTCCGTCTTAAGTCTGGATTTGAGCAAGTGAAATGCATGCTCAATTGGGTTAAGAGTTGGTGATTGACTTGGCCATTGCAGAATGTTCCACTTTTTTGCACTCATGAACTCCTGGGTAGCTTTGGCTGTATGCTTGGGGTCATTGTCCATCTGTACTATGAAGCACCGTCCAATCAACTTTGCAGCATTTGGCTGAATCTGGGCTGAAAGTATATCCCGGTACACTTCAGAATTCATCCGGCTACTCTTGTCTGCTGTTATGTCATCAATAAACACAAGTGACCCAGTTCCATTGAAAGCCATGCATGCCCATGCCATCACGTTGCCTCCACCATGTTTTACAGAGGATGTGGTGTGCCTTGGATCATGTGCCCTTCCCTTTCTTCTCCAAACTTTTTTCTTCCCATCATTCTGGTACAGGTTGATCTTTGTCTCATCTGTCCATAGAATACTTTTCCAGAACTGAGCTGGCTTCTTGAGGTGTTTTTCAGCAAATTTAACTCTGGCCTGTCTATTTTTGGAATTGATGAATGGTTTGCATCTAGATGTGAACCCTTTGTATTTACTGTCATGGAGTCTTCTCTTTACTGTTGACTTAGAGACAGATACACCTACTTCACTGAGAGTGTTCTGGACTTCAGTTGATGTTGTGAACGGGTTCTTCTTCACCAAATAAAGTATGCGGTGATCATCCACCACTGTTGTCATCCGTGGACGCCCAGGCCTTTTAGAGTTCCCAAGCTCACCAGTCAATTCCTTTTTTCTCAGAATGTACCCAACTGTTGATTTTGCTACTCCAAGCATGTCTGCTATCTCTCTGATGGATTTTTTCTTTTTTTTCAGCTTCAGGATGTTCTGCTTCACCTCAATTGAGAGTTCCTTTGACCGCATGTTGTCTGGTCACAGCAACAGCTTCCAAATGCAAAACCACACACCTGGAATCCACCCCTGACCTTTTAACTACTTCATTGATTACAGGTTAATGAGGGAGACGCCTTCAGAGTTAATTGCAGCCCTTAGAGTCCATTGTCCGATTACTTTTGGTCCCTTGAAAAAGAGGAGGCTATGCATTACAGAGCTATGATTCCTAAACCCTTTCTCTGATTTGGATGTGGAAACTCTCATATTGCAGCTGGGAGTGTGCACTTTCAGCCCATATTATATATATAATTGTATTTCTGAACATGTTTTTGTAAACAGCTAAAATAACAAAACTTGTGTCACTGTCCAAATATTTCTGGCCCTAACTGTAGAGTTCGCCAAGTCTTAGTGACTCAGGGTAATTTTTGCAATATCTGCTGTTGGTGGTTTTTGATAGTGTTTTATACTGACTGATCACAATAGTATTCTATCCTGTCTTTCCTTTATAGCTAGTGTGGCCTCTTTTGCTAAACCTTATACTCTGCCTGTGTTTGTTTTTCCGTCTCTTGTTTCCCAGTTAATATCTGTGGGGGGCTTGCTATTCTTTGGTTTTCTGCTCTGAGGCAAGATAGCTCTTCCTACATCCATCTTTAGGAACAGTTAGTTCTCCGGCTGTGCAGAGGTGTCTAGGTCTGGTTAGTTACATCCCACGGATACTTCTGGTTGCGGTGTGTAGTAAGGGATTGCGGTCAGTACAGTTACCAACGACTTCTACGGAATCTGAATGTTACCCCTTAGTCATCGGTTCATAACATCCATCCCCTTGTAGATCGTGAGCCCTTGCAGACAGCATCCTCTATCCTATTGCACCTGTGTGCATTATATTGTCCATTTTTATTGTAATTGCACTTGTCTATTATACCCTCTACGTATGTAAAGCCTGGACCACAGTACCGAACTCCCCTGGGTCAGCTGGTCCTAGTTGATCCAACCCCTATACAGGAATTGTCAAGGGTAAGCACAGGGGGTCTAACTACCACAGCTGCCGGTACCAGAGGGGCGGCTCATAGGGTTAACCTAACGGAGGTATGGCAGAGGAGGACCGGAGGTACCAGAGCCCGAGGCACGGGCTGGACAGAGGACTGGAAGAATTACCCATGAGTGAGAGAGCACAAGGAGGGCCTGACTATTAGCCAGCTATGCACAAGGCAACTAACACTATAAACAGGCACCCCCCAGCAGTGGAGGTGACCTGATATACCGGAGGACTGACAGCTATTGGCCAAGAGGAGTGTCAGGCTGAGCTGTGCTGGCCCTTAGATTTACAGGGGAGTAGCGCAGCCGCGCATAATGCACCGCTCATTACACTGTCATCGCATCCCTGGCTGTACCCCACTCCCATGTACTGTGCATCTGTTAGACTCTGTGCAACTTCCTCTGCAACAGACACCCTTACTGCATCTGTCCTCCTGCAGCATCCCATGCTTTGCAATTGCCTGACATGATTGGTCTAGACATGATTTTCATACCCTCCCTACTCCACCTGTCCCCCTGTCGCTCCTGTCCTCTGCCTCCATCTCATGCTATTCCCTTGTCACTCCTGACCCCTGCCTCCATCTCATCCCCCCTTTTTGCTGCTCCTGTCCCCTTGACCCTCCTGACCCTTCATCTTATCCCCCGACTGCACCGAAGCCTCGCAGACATCGCTGCTCCTCCCTGCAGCAGCTGTTTCCCCACTACGCCTGATCCCCAACTACACCTCATCCCTCTTCTTCACCTCTCACAATATCACTCTCTCCTTCCATCCTACCTAGCCATCTCACCCACTCCTCTGAACTTTTCCTCCACACCCAATCCTTTGTTTCCAAACATGCCCGCCCGCCATGTAAGCTCTCCTGCCCCCACCTCCTAACCCTCTCCCTCCTCCTACTTGCTGGTGACATCTTCCCCAATCCTGGTCCCCCCACCACATCCCCACAATCACCTCCCGCCCACACCCACTCCCCACCACTAACACCCACAACCCCTGCAACCTTACACCCATTCCCCAAGCCGCCCCTCCCCCAATTCCGCTATCCGGTACACTCTGGAACGCCCGCTCTGTACGCAATAAACTCTCATTCATCCACGATCTCTTCATCTCCAACAAACTCTCTTTCCTTGGCATCACCGAAACATGGCTCACCCCTTCCAACACAACCTCCCCGGCCGCCCTCTCCTACGGCAGACTCAATCTCTCCCATACCCCCGCCCCAGCAACTCCCGCAGTGGAGGTGTTGGCCTACTCCTGGCCAACAGCTGCTCCTTCACCCCTATTATGCCACCCCCCTCTGCCCCCCTCCCCTCGTTCGAAGCGCACTCCGTGCACATCTTCTTCCCCTGCAACCTCCAACTGGTGGTCATCTACTGCCCCCTAGGATCTTCCTCCATCTTCTTCGACCACTTCACATCCTGACTTCTCCTCCGGCTCTCCTCCGATATCCCCACCATCATCCTGGGTAACTTTAACATCCCCATCGACACCACCTACACTGCTGCCTCTTGACTCCTATCTCTAACCTCCTCCTTCAGCCTTTCCCAATGGACCCCCTCCGCCACACACAATGATGGCTACACACTAGACCTAGTCTCCACCCACCTCTGTTCCCTCACCGACCTCGCAAACTCATCCCTAACCCTTTCTGACCACAACCTGCTGACCTTCTCCTCCCTCTCCCCACAACCATGCTCCCCCCTCTCCGGAAACTCCACCACCCCTGCAGAAACCTTAAACTCATCGACTTCAGCTCACTCTCCAAGGCACTCCTCCCTCTCTCAGACTTGGCTTCTTCCGAAGATGCTGATGCATCCACCACCCTCTACAACACCACCCTCACCACAGCGGTTTTTCAGGATGCCCCCTCTCATACAACACAACCCGCGCACACAGACAACCCTGGCTCACCGCCCTCACTAACAAACTTCGACAGACATCTAGAGCGGCTGAGCAGAGATGGAAGAAGTCCCACTCCGAAAAGCACTTCACCTTGTACAAACAGTCCCTCATCATCTTCAAGACTGCACTCACCACCGCAAAACAAAACCAAAAAACACAAAAACCCTAAACAATTTTTCAAAACTTTCAACTTTTTACTGCCCCCCGCACCACCTCCCTCTCCCCTCATCTCCGCCGATGACTTTGCCACCTTTTTTAAAAAGATCAATAAAATCAGACAAAGCTTCGATCCACAATCCCCTCTTCTCCCCCCTCCTTCACCCAAATCCTCTTGCCCAAATGTGATTTCTCCCCCACAACTGAAGACCACCTCTCCTCCCTTCTAGCAAGATCACATCTCACCACTTGTGCCCTTGACCCACTCCCCTCCCACCTCATCCCTAACCTCACCACAGTCCTCATCCGTGCTCTAACCCATCTCTTCAACATATCACTTATTTCCGGCATCTTCCCCTCACCCTTCAAACACGCCCTAATCACACCCATCCTCAAAAAAACCTCCCTCGACTCTGCAACAGTCTCCAACTATCGACCTATATCTGTCCTCCCCTTTGCCTCAAAATTACTTGAACAACTATTCCAAACTGTCTTCCCACCTCTACTCCTGCTCCATCTTTGACTGCCTACAATCCGGTTTCCGACCCCACCAGTCCACCAAAACAGCCCTAACCAAAGTCACCAACGACCTATTGACCGCCAAGAGCAGGCGACACTACTCCGTCCTCCTCTTTCTTGACCTTTCTGCTGCCTTTGACACAGTCGACCACTCCCTCCTACTTCAAATTTTAAAATTGCTTGGCATCACTGACCTAGCCCTCTCCTGGATCTCTTCCTACCTAACGGACCAGACTTTCAGCGTCACCCACTCCCACACCTCCTCCTCGCCCTACCCCTATCTGTTGGAGTTCCCCAAAGCTCAGTCTTGGGGCCGCTACTCTTCTCCATTTACACCCTTGGCCTAGGCCAACTCATTGAGTCTCACGGCCTCCAATACCACCTCTACGCCGACGACACCCAGCTCTACCTGTTCGGCCCTGACATCTCCTACCTACTATCCAAAATTCTGCAATTCCTCTCCTTCATCTCATCTTCTTCTCCGCCCACTTTCTCAAGCTGAACATGGACAAAACTGAGTTCATCGTCTTCCCCCCTAGTCGCTTTCTTCCACTTCCCGACCTATCCATCACTGTCAATGACTGCACACTCTCACCTGTCCCCCACACCAAGTGCATCGGGGTAATCCTTGACTCTTCCCACTCCTTCAAGCCCCACATCCAAGCCCTCGCCACCGCCTGCCGACTCCAGCTGAAAAACATTACCCGAATCCGCTCTTTCCTTGACCAAGACACTGCTAAAACACTGGTCCATGCCCTCATCATCTCCCACCTCGACTACTGCAACCTCCTGCTCACCAGCCTCCCCGCTACCTCCCTCGCACCTCTCCGAACCATCCTTAATTTCGCTACCCGACTCATCCACCTGTCTCCCCGCTACTCCCCTGTCTCCCCCCTCTGCTGAGTCCTTCACTGGCTCCCAACTTCCCAGATATCCCGGTTCAAAACCCTAACCCTGACATACAAGGCCATACACAACCTGTCCACCCCGTACATCTCTGACCTACTCTCCTCATGCAATTTGCGCTCATCTCAAGAGCACCTTTTCTTCTCCCCACGCATTACCTCCTCACACAACCGCATATGAGACTTCTCTCGTGCATCCACCACATCAGACACTCCCCTACCCTGGGAACCTTCAAGAAAAACCTGAAGACCCACCTCTTCTGTATGATTCAAGTGTCGCCATTTTATGTTCTTGTCCTCGTCCGCCCTCACACATGTAAAGCGCCATGGAACCTAATGACGCTATATAAATATTTAATAATAATAGTAAAATAATAATAATAATTGTGTGCTGGTGTATGAACCCTGGTTACCGGCAGACAGGAAGGGGACCTGGCAACGGATCAGAGACAACACATGCCTGGACGCTGGATGCCCAATTGGCAGAGCAGGAGAGAACGCAGCATCAGGGAAAGTGAGCGAGGGGACCTAACACAACCGAAGAGTCATCAATGTCCTGAGCCCGCCCAGGACCTCCATTGGGGGTTATGTTAAGCGTGTCTTTACACTTAGGACAGTGTGACAGACACCCAGAAACAGATCACACTGGACCTTTCATAGCTTCTTGAAAAAAGTTATTTATACTATTTATACTCTATATTTCCTGTATATTTTCTACCTGTGTATATGTGCAACATTTAAAGGGGACCTGTCATATCGATTTAGACTTAAAACCTATGACTACCTGTCCCTGCAGCTTCCAAATACATCTCTAGCCATCCCAGTGTGACCTAACAGTGTGCTCTATTTGCTTTGCAAAATTAGTTTAATACCTTCATTTTCCATTGTCTGCATCATTAAAGGGATCCTGTCAACTTCAGAACACCTCCTAAACTACCAAAACCTGTCCCTGCAGCATATTATCACTAATCTCACAATCTTTTTGTGTCCTAAAAGTATCTTCTTTAGCCTTTAGGGCGTGTTGTTTTGCAGGCTCCAGGATCCACCCTCTCTCTGTCTGTGTGCCCTGCTTGTGCAGGCTTTGCCCTCCCCCCTCTCTATCCCTCACAGAATGCAAATCATTAGTCCTGCCTTCAGCTCCACATCACAGCAGAAGCTGCACAGAGAGAGGCTGGATCATTCAGGCTGCAAAACAACACGCCCTAAGGGCTAGAGAATATAGCCCCTGCTAATTATAATCCCTAATGAGTAAGTATTAAAACGTTTTTATGCACATTCACAGGATGCTTTTAGGAGACAAAAGGAGTGTGAGATTAGTGATAATATGCTGCAGGGACATGTTTTGATAGCTTAGGAGGTGTGTTGGAGGTGACAGGATCCCTTTAAGTCCCTGCTATGTGGAAATAAGTGGGCGGTCTCCTGGTCTCCATCTCCCCTCCTGGCTTTGGTTTGCATGCCCTGCTGGGCATGCGAACACATTCCCCTGGCGCGCTGTCATCTCTATTGTTCGGTCCTTTTGTTGTGACGATCGCGGCCGTGTGGCAGTCATTTCTGCATCTGAGCATTTGCACAGTCATAACATTTAAAGTTGCCGCCTTTGTGAATGACGCAGGCACGGCATTTACGCTTTTGCGCACTGCGCAGACATCCGAGCTGCACTTGGCCCGCCCCTGTGTATGACATAGTCCGGGTTCCCCCATGACGTAATTTCGGAGTCTGTGCAGTAAGCAAAAGCGTGAATGATGCAGCCACGTCATTTACAAAGGCGGCAACTTTAAATGTTATGACTGTGCAAATGCGCAAATGCAGAAATGACTGCCCCGCGACCGACACAACGGAGAGACCGAACAATGGAGACGGGAGCGCGCCAGGAGGATGTGTTCGCACACCCAGCAGGGTGTGCAAACCACAGCTAGGAAGGGAGATGGAGGCCAGGAGACCACCCACTCAGTCTCCGTACAGCAGGGACTGGTTGCTGCAGACAAGGGAAAATGAAGGTATCAAACTCATTTTACAAAGCTAATATAGCACATAGGGATGGGCGAATCTACTTGCTAGGACTCGTTACTCGGCGAGTAGTAAGGGACTCGCAGGACTCGGTACTCTGCGAGTTTCCCAGCGTTTACTCGCACGAGTCCAATGCAAATCAATGGCAAACGCTGACAAAACTAGGATTGCCATTGTCTTGCATTAGACTCGGGTACTGTGCCAGTGATAGCAGGGAAACTCGCAAAGTAACTGCTGTTACTTTGCGAGCCGAGTCCAGCTGTCTTCTCTGTGCAGGCTGCCGCAGCTCCAGGGTCCTAGAGCCCGCCTGCTCACAGAGATGATGTAGCAGTGCTGAGATTGTTCTCAGTCTGCTCATTCCCTGTGCATAGACATCTATATCTATGCACAGGGGATGTAGCAGAGAGGACATCGCGTTTTGGACTGTGTCGGACAGAAGAGGATTTTTTTAATTAAAGATGGAGTCCCTAATGGCTTTTTTTTTTTATTTCAAATAAAAAATTTTCTCTGTGTTGTGTTTTTTTAACCCTTTATTGGAGATTCTTAGTGGCTGGGTCAAACGTGGCCTGACATTAAGAATCTCTGGCTTAATACCAGCTTGTATAACAAAGCTGGTATTAACCCATTTATTACCCAGCGTGCCACCGCCACCAGGGCCGCTGGAAGAGCGGGGTTCAGCGCCAGAGGATGGCGCTTCAATGAACGCGCCATCTTCTTGGGCGGCTGCGGGCTGCAATTTGCAGCGGGGGGTGCCCAGAAAGCTTGGGCATCCCTGCTCTGCGGATTCCAGCCCCAGCTGCTTAGCTGTACCTGGCTAGACATAGAAATTGCGCGGAGCCCCACGCATTTTTTTTTATTATTTCATGAAATTCATGAAATAATAAAAAAAAGGGCTCCCCTATATTCTTGTGTCCGGCCAGGTACAAATAGGCACCTGGGTGTTGGGGGCAGCCCGTCGCTGCCTGCTGGATCCGGCTGGTTCCAGAAATACGGCGAAGCCCACGTGAAATTTTTTTCTGACAAATCCATAAAACAATGTAAATAAAAGGGACTGCATCTTTATTAACCCCTGGACCATGGGCGAGGGGTTAATAAAGATGCAGTCCCTTTTTTAGGATTGTTTTATTGATTTTTCAGAAAAAAAATTACATGGGCTTCGCCGTATTTCTGGAACCAGCGTGGGGCTCCGCACAATTTCTATGTCTAGCCAGGTACAGCTAAGCAGCTGGGGGCTGGAATCCGCAGCGCAGGGATGCCCAAGCTTTCTGGGCACCCCCCGCTGCAAATTGCAGCCCGCAGCCGCCCCAGAAGATGGCGCGTTCATTGAAGCGCCATCCTCTGGCGCTGAACCCCGCTCTTCCAGCGGCCCTGGTGGCGGTGGCACGCTGGGTAATAAAGAGGTTAGGGCCAGCTTTGTATTATCAGCTGGCCCTAAGCCCGAAATTTATGGCGGTCACGCCAATATTAGACATGACCGCCATGAATTTCTATTAAATTGTTTTAAAAAAAACACAACACAGAGAAAATTTTTTATTAGAAATAAAAAAAAAAGCCATTAGGGACTCCATCTTTAATTAAAAGAATCCTCTTCTGTCCGACGCAGTCCAAAACGCGATGTCCCCTCTGCTACATCCCCTGTGCATAGATAGATGTATATGCACAGGGAATGAGCAGTCTGAGAACAATCTCAGCTCTGCTACATCAGGCAGCAGGCGGGCTCTAGGACCCTGGAGCTGCGGCAGCCAGCACACAGAGCAGACAGGACTCTTATCTGTGCGAGTTTCCCAGCGATTACTTGCAAAGTAAACAAGTCCAATGCAAATCAATGGCAAAACTAGGATTGCTTCAGGCTGAAGCTTCCGAGACACATCTGTGATTTGTAAATCGCACAGTACTCGCTATTACTCGCTTCCCCATTCATTAACATTGGACTCTCTAGACTCGCAACGAGTAGCGAGTCCTGGGCTCGGACTCGCTAGAGTCAAGCGATTCCGAGTAATTTAGGATTCGCCCATCACTAATAGCACACTGTTAGGTCACACAGGGATGGTTAAGGATGTGTTTGGAAGCTGCAGGGACAAGTAGTCATAGGTTTGAAGCCTAAATCAACATGACAGGTTCTATTTAAGTACTGGTGCCTCCCATAAAGAGAAGAAAAGTTACTTGGTTGACAGTTAATATTGTTGGATGCATTCTAAAAATTTTGCATGTCTTATCACTAGTGCTGAGTTTAAGGAAGGGGGGGCGATGTGGCACCCCTGCAGATCCAGTCACCACAGACATACTGCACCCCAGCCAGCGGTGTAGTACACTACTCTTGGATAAGTAGGGGGTCACTGACCAGTATCCAGTCACCCATAGCCCAGCACCACACTATTCCAGGTCAGGGTTAGGTCGAGATTGCTCTTAAAGGAGAGCACTGTCCCTGACCCTGTCTGGAGAAGTGGAACCAAAGTAAAAGGGATGGGTGTAGAGTAGGGATGAGCGAGTACTGCATTATTCGTGCTCGCTATACTTGCAATGAGAAGGCAGCGGTACTCGCGACTCGTTGCGAGTATAGTGAGTACAAATACTTTCGCAGTGTATCTATAGATACACTGCGAAAGTAGCCTAAAAGTGATTAAAAGTTGTTAAAAGATTATAAACTTACATACTCGCCTTCCGACGACTGCACGGGGACTGCCAGAGAAGCCATCTGATTGCTGGAAAAGGACCTTTCACTACCAGCCAATCAGATTGCCGGTAGCGATCTGGCCAATCAGATGGCACCACGTCACAACGACGTCATCGCTAGCGGCCACCTGATTGGCCAGTTTGCAAGGTCCTGATAGTACATCTAGGACCTTGCAAATTGGCCAATCAGGTGGCCGCTAGCGATCACGTGGTGTGACGTGGCGCCATCTGATTGCCCAGATCTCTACCGGCCATCTTATTGGCTGGTAGTGAAAGGTCCTTTTCCAGAAATCGGAAGGCTTCTCTGGCGGTCCTGGTGCAGGCATCGAACAGGTGAGTATGTAAGTTTATTATTTTTTAACAACTTGTATTAACTTTTAGGCTACTTTCGCAGTGTATCTATAGATACACTGCGAAAGTATTAGGACTACTCGCTACTCCCGAGTACTCATAAGTACTCGGAGAGTAGCGAGTAGCCCGAATACCGCTACTATTCGGTGAATACCGAATAGTAGCGAGTATACTCGCTCATCGCTAGTGTAGAGCAGAGTTTAGGGGAGCACCCAGGAGGAAGTGAAGTCAGGGAGGACACACCTTAGTGATGCAGGACACATGACAGACAGTATAAAAGGACAAGAGAAACAACTAGAAGGCAGTAGGTGGGTGGCTGGCATAAGCTTAAGGACTCTTCAGAGGTTTCTTCTGAAAAGGTCTTTTCCCTGTTGTGTTTTCTTGTGGAAAGGTCTTTTTTCTGTTGAGAATTCTTGTGACAAGGCCTCATCTCTGCTGAGAATTCTTGTGATGCCATGTTTTACTGAGATTTCTTGTGGCAAGGTCTCTTCTCTGCTGAGAATTCTTGTAACAAGGCCTCATTTCTGTTGAGGTGATAAGATTTTTTTCTCTGCTGAGATTTCTTGGGGAAAGGTCTACTGTGCTGACATTTCTTGTAGCAAGCTCTCTTCTATGCTGAGATTACTTGTGACAAGGCCTCATCTTTGCTGACATTTGTTGTGATAAGGTATTTGCTGAGGTTTCTTTTGACAAAGTCTCTTCTCTTTTGAGGTTTCTTGTTGTAAGGTCTTTTCTCTGCTGACGTTTCTTCTAGCTGTCTTTTCTCTGCTGTGGTTACTTACAGTGAGGTCTCTGCTCTGCTGAGGTTCAATGTGGAAAAGTCTCATCCCTACTAAGATTTCTTTTTGCAAGGTCTCAATTGCGGAGTTTTCTTGTAGCAAGGCCTCATCTCTGCTGAGGTTTCTTGTGGAAAGGGCTGCTGAAGTTTCTTCGAGCATGGTATTCTCCCTAATGAGTTATCTTGGGGAAAAGGACATTTTTTCTGTTGAGAATTCATGTGGCAAGGTCTCTTCTCTGCTGAGGTTTCTTGTGACAAGGTCTCATCTCTACTGAGATTTCTTGTGATACAATCTTTTCTTTACTGAGATTTCATTTGGCAAGATCTCTTCTCTGCTGATATTTCTTGTGAAATGGTATTTTCTTTAATGATGTTTCTTGTGGAAAGGTATCCTCTCCTGATATTTCATGTGCTAAGGTCTTTTCTCTTTTGAGGTTTCTTGTAACATGGCCTCATCACTG
The DNA here is from genome assembly GCA_033576535.1 of Allobates femoralis. Lineage (NCBI taxonomy): Eukaryota > Metazoa > Chordata > Amphibia > Anura > Aromobatidae > Allobates > Allobates femoralis. The sequence goes on from JARQOC010000012.1 coordinate 70,819,265, forward strand.
CTGAAGTTTCATGTACTAAGGTATTTTCTCTACTGGGGTTTCCTGTGGAAAGGCCTCCTCTGTTAAGGCCGTGTCTAACGTGTCAATGTCGCTAGTGACATCGCCGAAAAGTGACGCATCAGCGATGTCGCTAGCGATATTGCAAGTGCGTCGTGCTGCGTGACAGCGCGACGCGACTGCGATTTATCGCTGGTCGCAGGTTGACAGGTTTATGAACATGTTCATAAACCTGTCAATCGGGGGGCGTGTTCTGCATCTGATGGAGCAGGACGCTTAGTGAGGAGCTCTGCACACTAAGCCCTGATAACGGCACATAACAGCCACTACAATCTCCAAAACCTGCTGGGGTGAGGTCGGATTACCTCAGGAACAGACTGAGATGTCTAAAGGCGGCTCCAGACGCAGAGATACCGAGCACTCGGTGAGAGATTTCTTTGGGGTAGAAAGGACACTGAGATCTGCTGCTTCCAGCATGGCACAGGGGGCGGGAAAATCAACACCTCACTGCTCTCCTCGCTCTCAGCATGGAGGAGGGGGCCCGGGAGCCAGAGAGGATGATGAAGCTCTAGTGACAAAGGGATGTCTCAGAGGCTTCCTGGAATCCCTCCGCAGGTCTCTGCAGGAGGATATGAGGGGCATGATTGCTGATCTAAGAGCAGATCTATCAGCCATAAGTGAAAGAACAGGACACATTGAACATAAAATGGTGGACTTTGCTGCAGCCCATAACATCCTCGCAGATGACTTTGCAGAGGTGGACTCAGAGGTCCGGCAGTTACAGGCGGCTGTCTGTGATTTACAGGACAAACATCGTATTAAGAATGTGAAATTGAGAGGAGTTGCAGAGGGGGAAGAGGAGGAAGACCTCATGGCCACGGTAACAACTTTTATGGAGGTAACTCTCCCTGATTTGCCTGCCACAGAAAGGAAAATTGATAAACTTTTTCGCCTACCTAAACCTGCAAGACTGAACAGAGACGTTCCGAGAGACATATTAGTCTGTTTCTCCTCTACAAAACCGCGGGAAAAGCTGCTGGCCGCCATGAGAAATCATCCGGAGCTCCCTTCCCCCTTCAGGGCAGTCTCTGTGTTCCCAGATTTGTCCCCCGGAACCCTTGCCAGAAGACGAGACTTTGCCCCCTACTGTGCCATTCTGAGAGACAAGGGGATCTCATACATTTGGGGTTCCCCTGTGTCGGTGATATTTCGCTACAGAGGTTCGAGACAATACTTTAATTCCCCTTCTAAAATGAGAAAAGCCTTCCAAGACTGGAACTTCCCCAAGACGGCCACAGCGACCCCAACGAAAAGGGCCCCGCTGGAGATGCGAGGCCCGGAGACAACAGATGGAGAGGTCTGAAGGGCTGTGAACTTATTATGATCATACAGGGCTGGTGTGACTGATCTCTTGAATAGCAGGAGGCTCTGAGACCTCCTTGGAGGTCGTATTAGACCTTTGCTCCTGCAGGGGGACCGTTCCACCTTAAATCCATTGAGGTGGGGTGGTCTAGTCCCCTTTTCTCCCCAGCTTCTTGGCAATTTGCCTTGAATTAAGTTTACATTTGTGTTCAGTGTTTTTGTTTTCTTCTTCTATCCCCATATCTATTGTTTCTTTTCCTTGTCCTCCTATCCGCCTATCTTCCCCTCTTTCCCTCTCCCTCTCCCGCCCCCTGGGGGTTTCTCTCCACATTGATTCCATCATACTGGCACTGTGAATTGTGGAAACAAAACTATGACTATGAGATGTGTTTCGCTTAATGTGAAGGGGTTGAATTCCCCTATCAAACGTTCCTACCTCTGGAAAGAGGCCCTCCGCTCTAAAGCGGATATCCTATGCGTCCAGGAGTCCCACCTCCTAGCAGCGGATAATGTCAGACTGAGCCACCGACTTTTTCCCCATTTGTTTTTTGCGAACCACCCTGACAAGAAGCGAGCAGGGGTGGGAATCTTCATTAGAAACTCTGTTCAATTTCAAATGGTTCAGGTTATCCCTGACCCTATGGGTCGTGCTCTTATTGTGATATGTAAGATCGCAGGGTCACTTTACACATTACTAAATGTCTACACACCAAATAATGGGCAAATTAAATTCCTAAGGTCCTGGTTTGAACGTCTGAAGCAGGTGGCAGTCGGCAAAGTGATTGTCTGTGGAGACTTCAACCTGGTCCCCAGCAGACTCATGGATAGTACTGCCCCGTCCGAGGGAAGGGGCAAGGAGCTGGGCCCCCTGATTAGGGAATTTCGCCTCCACGACATCTGGCGCTACCTCCATGCATCAGAGAAAGACTTCTCATTCTTTTCCCACAGGCACAGGTCCTACTCGAGAATTGATCTATTTTTGGTCGATGATAACACTCTTGGGGCCTGTGCCTGTGCGGAAATGGGTCTGATCACTTGGTCGGATCATGCGCCGGTGTCGTTGGAGGTGGCCCTGACGGGAGGGAATCCCCCTCCGCGTACATGGCGACTTAATGCCAATTTGTTGTCGGACCAGGCTGTGGTTGGGGTGATTGGTAAGGGACTGTCAGAATTTTTTGCCCTCAATGACACGGGAGATGTAGCGGACGATGTCCTATGGGAATCCCACAAGGCCGTCATAAGGGGCACATTGATACAGAAGGCCTCTCAACTGAAAAGGTCCCGGGAAAAAACTCGAGAGGACTTGCTGACTCAATTACAGGTCCTGGAAGACCTAAATAAATCAAACCCGAGGTCAAACAACTCCGCTCAGATCTTCCTGCTTAGAAATCAGCTTAGAGCCCTGATGCTCCATGACTATGAGAAGCATCTGAGAAAAGTTAAGACGTCGCACTATGCAGCTGGAGACAGAGCTGGAGCGCTCCTGGCCAGGAGACTAAAAAAACGATCTGCTATGACAATGATTGACTCTATGAATACTGTAGATGGCAGGGTGGTGAGGAGCCCAGAGGAGATAGCGGAGACGTTTGCGGTGTTTTACGAATCCCTGTACAACCTGAGAGACGCCCCAGCCTGACTTGGACGAGGTTAATGCCTTTCTTGAGACCCTGTCACTCCCGTCACTGACTAAAGACCAACTGTCAGAACTAAATAGGCCCATGTCGACACAAGAAATCGCCAAAATTATTTCCTCCACTAAACCCTCCTCGGCCCCGGGCCCAGATGGCTTTTCCAATACATACTATAGAACCTTTGCAGCCGAGCTGTCCCCGTATCTTTTACGAGTATTCAACTTGTGGCAGGCGAAGGGAGCCATCTCACCCGCTGCCTTGGAGGCGACCATCACCACCATGCCTAAACCGGGCAAACCACATGATTCTCCTGCTAGCTACAGGCCTATTTCTCTGCTAAACTGCGACCTGAAGATATTCTCAAAATTACTGGCGTCCAGACTTGCTCGAGTTCTACCTTCCTTAATTCACCCGGATCAGGTGGGTTTCGTGTCGGGGAGGCAGGCTAAGGACGGCACCAGGAGGATGGTGGACCTGGTAAAAGTGGCAGAGCTTAGGGGGGTCCCCAGTGCATTCCTGTCGCTTGATGCTGAAAAGGCCTTTGATAGGGTGCACTGGGGATACCTTCGGGCTGTCTTAGGGAAGTTTGGCTTTGAGGGGCCGATTGTGTCGGCAATCCTTGGCCTTTACTCCCGCCCGAATGCCAGAGTCCTCGCCTCCGGGTTCCTGTCCAGAAGCTTCCAAATTACCAATGGCACGAGGCAGGGTTGCCCGCTTTCACCGGTAATCTTCGCCTTGGTGGTAGAACCTCTTGCGGCCCTGATCCGGGCTGACCCGCTGATATCGGGAATAGCGGTTGGAGAACTGGACCATAAAATAGGCCTGTACGCAGACGATATCATAATTGCTTGCACGAACCTTGAAATTTCTCTCCCTGCGACTATGTCGGCTCTCACTAAATTTGCACGAGTGTCTCTATATAAGCTAAACGCTTCAAAATCTATGGTACTACCAATATGTGTCCCGTTGTCTCTGTCTTCCAGCTTATCAGAGAGACTCCCCTTTCAATGGTGCCCGGGTGGCATAACATATTTAGGCATCATTCTAGGCCCCACCTCTCAGATAGTACAAGCTAATGTTGAGGTCCTGGTGAAAGCTTTGTCGGATGGCATGAGTAAACACCCCCTACATGCTTTGACATGGATGGCGAGAACGCAGGCGTTTAAAATGATGCTTTTACCTAAGATTCTCTACTGTTTCCGCTGTGTGCCTGTTGCTATACCTGGCAAGTTGATGAACAAACTGCAGTCCCTGACTAATAGATACATATGGGCTGACAAAAAACCGAGGGTCCCCAAAAGAGTTATGTCACTTCACATGAATAAAGGAGGGATGGGGGTCCCAGACTTAAAGTCTTATCATGGGGCAGTCATATTAGAGGAAGCAAAGAGGTTCTGGATATCTGCTGGAGACCTGGGTTGGATGCAGATTGAGAGTTTTGTTGACGGGGTCGGACTCCAGGGACTTCGGACTATTCTTGAGGCAGAATCCTTGACCAAACTAAAAAGGAAATTTAAACTAGACACGACACGTACCCTGCTTCTCCACTGGAGGGGTCTACCAAAATCCTGGACTAGAATACCGGCCTCTGAAATTTCTCTGAATGCACTTCGCCTACATTTACCCTTTTTAGAGATTCCTAAATGGGAAGTGGCGGGAATTCACACACTAGCAGACTTAATGACAGAAAGAGACTTGGTGGCATTTGACACATTGACGGAATGTGACCCATCCTTACGAGCTTTGTTCCTACAATACCTCCAATTGAGACATTTCATGGCCACTGAGGCTAGAGACTGGTTGACGGGGAGACAATCTCCTTCTGCCTTCCTGGGCTTCCTTCTGACCACCCCATCAGATATGAAGGGTTTATCCCGGATATATAAGGCTCTCTTGGCCAGGGGCGACCCAGAGAAATTGGTTTACATGCAGAAATGGGAGGAAGACCTCCAGTTTACTACTGAGAGAGAGAACTGGGAGAAAGCGTCCCAACGCATGGCTAAACTCACCAGGTGTATCAACCATCTAGAGAACTTAAAGAAATTACATTTTCGCTGGTACCTTCCGCCAGCCCTTTTGGCCAGATTTGGGAGACATGCCTCCCCTTTGTGCTGGAGACTATGTGGACAGAAGGGTAATCTTGCCCACATGTGGTGGTCCTGCCCGAGAGTCACCCCCTTTTGGTTTCTGGTCGAGCGCCTGATCCAGTCGGTCACGGGTTTTATGATCCCTCTTTCGCCACAATTGGCACTCCTACATATTGGCCTGGAGTTATATCCCCCCATTATGTGGAGGACCCTGACTTATATCCTGGTGGCTGCCAGGCTGGCCTTGGCGTCCGACTGGAAGGCGCAGACCCCACCTAATTTATCGGAAGTAGTGAACAGAGTAAACTCTATTTTTGCTCATGAATATTACCTGGCGCAAAACCTGCCAACTAGAAAACAGACTTTGGATGCATGGCACATATGGGCTTCCCACCCTCTTGCTACACCGATCCCTTCTTAATACCGAATGTAAGGTGTACTATGGAACATGTTGTAGCCGTGGTGTAGACTCGGTACCTTTAAGTTTAATTTTAGTCTGAATGTGAGTTTAGACTTAAGTATAAGCCCAGAAACAGATCCAGAGCTCAGGAACTGTCTGAATGCTTTATATGTTCATAGCCTTATCTCAGAAAGTGTCAAATGTGAATTCGTGACTCCCCCCCCCCCCCTTTTACCTCCTCTCCCCTCCCCCCCCACCCCTCTTGACCCTTGTTTTATACATGGACTCCTTATAGTATATTACTGATGTCTTGTTTGATTTGTATGAAAACTTTGTTCAATAAACATTTATTGTTAAAAAAAATAAACCTGTCAATCTGCGACCAGCGATTAGGCAATAGCGATGTTGGCGGTGATCCAGCCTATACCGCAGCATTGCTGCGGATCGCTCACTGGGTTGATCCCAGCCCAGCGAGCGATGGCTCTGCCCGCATCGCTGCGGCGTCACCGGCAACATCCTGCCGTGTGACACCAAGGCTGCGATGGCGGAAGCGACCGCGCACCCGCACATCGCTTCCGACATCGCAGCCTTGGTTGACACGTGTGACAGGGCCATTAAGATTTCTTGTGGCAAGGTCTCTTCTATGCCAAGGTTTCTTTTCACAAGGTCTTTTCTCTGCTGAAGTCTCTTCAAGCAATGTATTTTCTTTGCTGGGGTTCAGTGTGGAAAGGTCTCATCTCTACTAAGACTTGTTGTTGTAAGGTCTCTTAATTGCTGAGGATTCTTGTAGCAAGGCCTCATCTCTGCTAATGTTTTCTGTGGAAAGGGCTATTCTGTGCTAAAGTTTCTTCTAGCATGGAATTTTCCCTAATGAGTTTTCTTCGGGAAAGGACTTTTTTTCTGTTGAGAATTCTTGTGGTAAGGCCTCTTCTCTGCTGAGGTTACTTGTGGCAAGGTCTCTTCTCTGCTGATATTACAACAACTGACAAAAATTATGGAATTGTGGTGCCCCTCTGGCTAGGCGCCACAGAGAGGTATTACACCTGATAAATATATGTGGTATTGTGGAGCCCACTGGGACGGGGTATTCGGTACCGGACTGGGGTACTGCTGGGATATCATGGCAGTCTTGGTCCTGACCATGTCCCGGCTTCCGCAAGTAAAAGGGAATATATTTACAGGGGATTGTTTGTCATGACGCCACCCACGGGTTGTGGTCAGTAAGGGGACCACCGATGCTGTGTACTTCTGTCAGGAGGATGGATGGGTGCTGCAGCAAGGTGGATGAGCCCCCCGCGGGTCGGGGCAGCTCCTGACAGGGTGTAAAGGTAAAATACAGTTCTGTATACCTGGAATCATAAACAGGAGACTGAAATAGGGTTCACCGGGTTTTACTTGCACGTCCTTCAATTCAAACAGTACCGACAGTTCAGTTCTTAACACAGTCACTTTACACGGGTAACTCCGGATACTCTGAACCCTCTGCAGCCAGGCTGTCTTCCTGAGACCCTTCACTCTTTCTATTTAACCTTTCCGACTTGTTCTTCCTCTGCTCTTCCTTGTGGGTTGTATGACGGCAACTCGGTCCCTTAGTATGGCTTCCCCTATGTGTATGGGCAGCAAGACGGGTCGTCTATAGCATTGCTGAGTCTCCAGCCCGTGTAGTAGGAACACTGATCTGGTATCCGTGTTCCCCGTCGGTTTGTCTGGGGAGCCGGCGTGTAGCAGCAGTCCCCTCAGAGCCGACACTCTGGTCCCAACCTAGCTTAGGTGTCCCTATCTTGCAAGGGATCACTGGCTCTTTCCCACCCGTGTGGCTATCCAGGTGCTTCAAGGGAAACCTTTCTGGCCTGTAGTTGGTCAACGCTGCCGTACTCCTCGGACCCGGTGGTACCGGTCCGATCTCTGTCCTCACTTTCCCTTGGGCTACCGGCTATGGACGAGCTTTCTCTCCATGTAACGGTGTCTCTCTGGATTCGGCGTCTCCAGGGAGCTCTATCCCACCGGGAAGTGTCACTTTCTGCTTGGTCTTGTCTTTACCTCTCGGCTCACTCTGGCCTACTCTGGCTCTTTTCTGTTCAGCCTATTCCGGCCTACTGGCTAACTCCTCCTTGTTTCCCCGTTTTTACTGGTCTACCACCTGACCTACCTTCCCACCCACTTTCCTCTAAATCCCACCATCCCTTGCTCGCCAAGAGTCCCGGGCTCCGGGTTGGGTGTTTTGCTCTAGTGGATGTGTATGTGCTGAAAGTGTGTGTGTAGCACTTGTCTCCTTTCTGCCTGGCTGCAGTGCCTCATGTAGCCACCCTGGTCGCAGGGGTGCCACAGTATCTCTGTAAGTTGTGGGTTTGGGGTTTAACCTATGGAGTCTCAAGTTACACACACACAAGGACTAGGCCACCTAGTATAGAGGGACTGATTATTCAGTAGGTCCAGAAAAGAGGTGGAGCCTAGGTTAGTGAAGTAGTTGAGTGACAGTTACCTCAGACAGTGCTGGGAAATCAGCCAGATAGGACGTGCATGGCAGGCTGCTGACAGGAGGGCTCCCCATCTCTAAGAGGGGGCCCAGGACAGAAGGGGACAGACCAGAACTGGTTGGAGCCGGCTGGTAACGTCTGGGGAACACGGGCGACACGGAATCCGTGGCAGTCAGCGGTTTATCCCTGGCCGCAAACCGACGAGCTGCGGGCCCATAATCACCGGGTAGCCGTAGGCACCACAAGAACGTACCTCGCCCCTCAGGCACAAAAATAGGTTCAAGATTACAGAAGTATCGGTCCAGATTCCGGTGGGGGAGGATTTTGCTGTGGGTCGCTCCTGTCCATACCGGTAAAGGAACACCCGTGCTTCATCGTAGGAGACCGGGTGTCTGGTGGGAGAGGTCTGCAAAGGTGGTTAAATAGTGAGAAGGACAGATTAGACCCCGAAAGACTTAAAGAAAGGAACATCTGGAGACTCCATGGGGGTACCCTGAGCCGGCAGCAATCACCCGTTAAACCAAGCAGTACCGTGTCTTCAATAACATCTGCCGGTACCCAGTAAAGTGGAGTTGGAGTTCAATCGGTCTCTGTCTTTCTTCCCGCCGGCGTCTGGAGGGCCTCAGTATCATCATCATCTCACCGGAGGGGTAAGAAAAAGAAAAACTACTCCCCTCATCCCCTTATCATCCTCCATCACCTCTGCCCTGAGGTAAAAGCTCCACCTGTGGGGAGCTGGACCACACTGTGCTGCACCCATCATCACCTCAGCAACTGGCCTGCAGCGCCAGTATCCAATTACCGGGATCAACAGGTGGCGTCACGTTCTCTTTATCCCTTGTAAATATCCACCTCCTCATCTAACAAATGACAGCCAGGACACGGAACTGGGAACCCGACCACCCGTGATTCTCCCAGTTAAATCCATCAAACCCAGGTCCAGTATCCGAATACCCCTTGCCCTGTGCTCATCAGAATCACCGGGCTCGGTGGATGTCCATTCAGTAGTTTAATTTTGTATAAAAAAAGCAGATCACAGACATGGCACAAAATTAAAGGGATTTCAAATGGCAACTTTATGGCTTTAAGAAACACTGAGGGTAGCGTCACACCTGGCCATATCAGCGGTGATTTCACAGGCGATGCAGGGGCGTGGCCTATCGCTACCCAGAGCGCCGTTACGTTGCCTAATGTTAAGAGGCGGTGTCGGCTCTAACAATCACCTTAGAGTGGTCGCCTGGTTTCTCAGCACTGCTCTGAAATCCGGCGAGCACTCTGGGGTGATGTGTACACATCGCCCCATGTAACATGGTGATCGCCGATGTTACAGGCGATGGGAGCCATAGGATTCCATGTTAAAGGATCGCCGCTGGGGCTTGTAGACACCTCAGCGGCGATGGCGCCGGAGACATCGCCGGTGCGTCGCCGGAGGTATCGCCGTGTGTGAACACATGACGGTGATGCTGACTGGGCGCCAAAAACGTGCGCCCTCGTGCGTCGCCGTTGATCTCTCCACCAATATGGCTAGGTGTGACGGTACCCTCAGGGTACCGTTACACACAGAGGTAAATTGCTTGCAACTCACTGGTTGCAGTGAAATCATGAACATATTGTTCCATTTTGTTGCCGTGTACAAATGGAAAAATGTGTCCATGATTTCACTGCAACCAGTGAGTTGCAAGCAATTTGTCTCTCTGTGTAAAGGTACCCTAAAAGAAATCTTGAAAAAAAAAGTGCTAGGTAGTAATGGTTACTTTTGTAGACCAAGCAGGGGGAAAAATTATGGAATCACTCAATTCTGAGGAAAAAATTATGGAATCACCCTGTAAATTTTCATTCCCAAAACTAACACCTGAATCAAATAAGATCTGCTCGATAGTCTGCTTCTAATAAGGAGTATACACACCTTGGAGAGCTGTTGCACCAAGTGGACTGACATGAATCATGGCTCCAACATGAGAGATGTCAATTGAAACAAAGGAGAGGATTATCAAACTCTTAAAAGAGGGTAAATCATCATGCAATGTTGCAAAAGATGTTGGTTGTTCACAGTCAGCTGTGTCTAAAATCTGGTCTAAATACAAACAACATGGGAAGGTTGTTAAAGGGAAACATACTGGTAGACCAAGGAAGACATCAAAGCATCAAGACCAGAAACTTAAAGCAATATGTCTCCAAAACAGGAAATGCACAATAAAACAAATGAGGAACGAATGAGAGGAAACTGGAGTCAATGTCTGTGGTGTTGTTGTGGTGCAACAAAATATTAGCAATGTATTTGAGTGTTGTTTTGTTTGTGTATCATGATTACATAATTTTTCCTCAGAATTGAGTGATTCTATAATTTTTCCCCCTACTTGGTCTACAAAAGTAACCGTTACTGGCTAGGACATTTTTTTTGCAAGATTTCTTTAAGGGTACCTTTACATGCCACTAATGCGGTGATAAATATTGACGGCGATATGTTGTCCTGGAACCATCACCGCCAAATTGCCTCCCAAATGCGGTGTGTATTTGGGGAATTTGGCGGCGATATGTCGCCTCGCTCCGGTCACCTGATTTCAGAGTACTGCAGTAAAATCAGGCGACCGGAGCGAGGTGGCATATCGCCGCCAAATTCCCCAAATACACGCCGCATTTGGGAGGCAATTTGGCGGTGATGGTTCCAGGGTGACATGTCGCCGTTAATATTTATCGCCGTGGTTGCGGTGTGTAAAGGTAGCCTTAGCATTTCTTCAAGACAGAGAGTTGCCATTTGAAATGACTTTAGTTTTGTGCCATGTCTGTGATCTGTTTTTTTCTACAAAATTAAACAACTGAATGGACATCCTCCGAGCCCGGTGATTCCATAATTTTTGCCCGGTGTTCTAGTTATGGCAAGGTCTCTTCTCTGTTGAGGTTTCTTGTAAAAATGGCTCATCTCTGCTGAGTTTTTTTTGTGGAAAGGTCTCTTCTCTTTTGATATTTATGGCAGCAAGACATCTCAAAAGGTTTTTTATGCGAGGTGTAGATGAAAATAACACCGCGTTAACATTTGTATCCCTAGTACAGAACACAGAAGTCCAATTAGCATTTTCGTTCTTGGCTAGTCAGTTCCTATTTAATGAACTGTCCTTTGTTCTAGCTTTTACTTTAAAATTAATTAACTGGAATGAACTTTGTAGAATGGAAATACCTTCTGCAGATATTGTTTTATCCCATCATAATGCAACATTAAAACGTTTCTTTAAACCATGAAAGGAAGCAGAGATCTCTGCCCCGGAAAGCTGGATATCCGTGTTTCCATCATGATACAAAATTCATATCAGATGTGTACTAGAAAAGTGCTAAAGCTGTTAAGTTAATATATTTAAACAGAAAATGAGGAGACAACCAGTAATGCGAATACCATAAAGAAAGTTTTCAGATTTTCTTTAATTTGAAGAGGAACGGTCGGTCTTTTGTCACGGATATGACTTTTTGTGTGTGTAGCTGCTACTGCTATTCTTCTTCTAAATGTGACATTGTTTTGCTTTTGTCCTTTATAACCTTTCTGCTCTATCAATATGGTCATCTCTAGACAAATTGCCAGCTATCAATGTGTCCATGTCAGGATTTCAGCTCTTCCAGATTATCTTCTGTGTCTCCTTGCCCTTATCGAAGATGTCTGCTACCTTGTCTTGTCCGTTTGCTCCTGCTTTCCTGCTTATAAAAGCTCCTGTCCATTTTCCAGGTTTTTGTCGAGTATTTTGCTTGAATCTCTGGCTCCTCTGTGCATCTTTAGACTTGTGCTCCATCTCTAGCCATTCCATGTCAGCTCCACTCATGTTCTCTTCAGTCTGCTTCTCAGCTGATCTACATCTGCACCCAGCTACTCCCCCAGCGTCTATCTGTACACTCATGCATGCACCATCCATCCATCCTTTCACCCATCCATCCATCTATTCATTCATTCATACTTACCCACCGATGAGGAGCCCCTGAGAGGAGGAGGGGCCACAATGGAGCTGCAGAGAAGGCCGACGTGCGGGTGCACCGGTGCGTGCAGCCCGCCGGAATAGTTAAGCGGGGCCAGTGGTGGGGGGCTAAGCAGGAGGGGGGGTGAGCAGGGGAAGGGGGGGATGAGCAGGGGGGGCCTTGCAGACTGACCGGCGGGCGCATGAGCCCGCCGGCAATACAGTACAGAAGGAGGAGGGTGGGTGGATGGCGGGGACGTGGGGAGGGGGGCAAGCCGGACACAGGGGGGACTGGAGGGAGGGGGGACAGGACACAGGGGTGCCTGGAGGAGGAAGGGGGTGAGGACGCAGAAGAGGATGACCGGCGGGTGCACCGGTGGTGCAGCCCTCCGGCAGATAAATATGATCGGGGGGCGGATGGGAGAAAAGGGGGGGTGAGCAGGGGAAGGGGGGGATGAGCAGGAGGGGCTTTGCAGGCTGACCGGCGGGCACATGAGCCCGCCGGCAATACAGTACAGAAGGAGGAGGGCGGGTGGATGGCGGGGACGTGGGGAGGGATGGGCAAGCCGGACACAGGGGGTGCTGGAGGGAGGGGGGACAGGACACAGGGGTGGCTGGAGGAGGAAGGGGGTGGGGACGCAGAAGAGGATGACCGGCGGGTGCATCGGCGGTGCAGCCCTCCGGCATATAAATATGATCGGGGCGGTGGATGGGAGAAAAAGGGGGGCCCTAATGTGTCCTGGAGTGGGAGGGGGCTGAGTAGGGGGAGGGCACCCGCCAATCCGCCCCTCCAGATCTGATTGGAGAGCTCCAATCAGATCTGGATGGGTGAGTCTGTCTGATTCGCTCTGATCAGAAGTTTCAGTTTTACACTGCCGATCGGAGGGGTCCTGGGCATGGAGGGGTTAATCCAACCCCCATGGGGTCAACTACAGGTTGTCACAGAGCAGCAGCAACTGTGACACCTGAGTGACCCAGCTCACAGGAGCTGCTGGGGAGCATTTCCCCGATGTCTCAGACGCTGAGACATCAGTTGGGAACGCATTGGATTTCATGTTTCAGATACTGAGACATGTGTTGGGAATGGGTTAAGGGTTCCTGCCATCACATGAAGTGCTGGCATATGGCTTGATAAGCCAGCTCCCCATGATCAGCGAGGTCTCCATTCTTGGAATGAAAGGGGCTCTTAGCAATTAGTTTACCTTCATTCTTAATATTGGTTAGACTTCTAGAGGTCTGAGCCGGCACACCATCCCAGAGATGTGCTGTCACCTTACAAGATGGGAATCTTCAGACTGAAGCCGGAGTCTGCATTAGAACAAGCTGCCAGGGTATGGGGGTGCCTGAACCTGTGGTGGCTCTGTGCCCATGACGGAAACCAAAATGCTTCTGTGAAAATTAAAGTCCAGTTCCTCCTGGTTGCGGGATTCAATGTGCAGGAATTGGGGAGGTTCAGAATACCATTTTTACATGTGACAGGTTCACTTTAAAGCTAACCTCTGCTTAGAGGGATTTGTCCAGATTGAACCTTTAACATCAAATTGGGTTCTGGCAATCATGGAAATTAAGCCCCATGTGTAACCACCAATGCTATAGATGGTGTATGGGATGGTGGTCACACATGATTATTAGGCTATGTGCACACGGGGGCGGGTTAGGGGCGGCGGCGGCTGGGCGGACCCGACAGGAAGCTCCGGAGCCGTCCACCGGCTTCCTGTCGGGTCCGAGCTGCGGAAGACGGTCGGGTGTGCGGCGGTGCACAGCGGGTTAGTGGCGTCGGTTCTGCAGCGGCTGGAAGCAGCACATGATTCTGCTTGCAGCCGCTGCAGAACCGGCCGGTTTATAGGACATGCAAAATCTTTGCTAACCCGCTGGGGACCCAGCGGGTTAGCAACGGATGAGCATGTGGAAACCGCCGGTGTGTGCACACCGGGTGTCGGTTTCCATAGGTTTCTATGTTGATCCAAAAGCCGCTTTTGGATTAACATAAATTTGCATAAACCTGATGGAAACCGACCGGCGGTTCCGCTCCTAAACCTTCACTAAACCTTCCTGTGTGCACATAGCCTTACTGCTCCACTGGGATGACCTTTCTCATGATCAGTAGAGGTCTTAATGGTTGGACCTGTAATGATCTTGTCTTGATTGTGTATTCTGTATATAAGGGTTTTGTTTGTTACAGGATAACAATACTAAGTCTCTGGTATGTTGTGTGATTTGTTTTCACCTCTGCTTTACCATGCAGCTTCTCTCCTTCATTGACTTCCAGCTCACCGAGAGAAAGCTCTACCCGTATATCCTAGTTTTTTTCTACCTCAGCCATCTGGAACAATTAACCATAGTGTTACACACTTCGTTAGAGAACCGACCCCAATGAATTAATTCAGAAAATGACTTTGGGGTATCTTTTTGGCGTTAACAATAAATTGCATTTTCTCTATAACAAATGCGTTATAAGTTATGGAAGATGTTCTGATTGGTTTATTTTTGTTTTTCTTGTAAAAATCTAACTACGTATTTTCTATTACTATAATAAAGCTGCTGCCATCTTTTCTTCCCCCAGAGGGAAATTTTACCATCCTCACCATGTCTGTGTATTTCATTTCTCCGCTTCTTAACATGAGTGACATGTTGCTCTTACAATTTGGAATCGGGACAATGGGCTGTAGGGGGCACGAGAAAGAGATAACATGTGTAGTGTGGTACTCACTACCCAGCATGCATTGCTCTGTGTGGCATTAGGAAGGTATCACACTTGAGCAAACTTGACAATAGATGGGAGAGAGGAGACTCCTCTGCTCTGGCAGGTAAGTGATTTGGAAAGCTCATCCATATGAAACCAAAAAAATTTCAACACTAATTATAAGCGAGGTATACCATGCTTTCTGGAAGATCTTTCAGACAATTACAGTGCACAGGGTTGAGCCTCACTGATGACTCTTTGTTCCAGGGAGGGGATAGGTGCTCTGGCAGTGACCGCAGCCTCTGCCTCCTCTGCTCTGATGACGCTTTGTTCCAGGGAGGGGACAGAGGCTCTGGCAGTGGCCGCAGCCTCTGCTTCCTCTGCTCTGATGACGCTTAATTCCAGGGAGGGGACGGGGGCTCTGGCAGTGACCGCAGCCTCGGCCTCCTCTGCTCTGATGACGCTTTGTTCCAGGGAGGGGACAGGGACTCTGGCAGTGACCACAGCCTCTGCCTCCTCTGCTCTGATGATGCTTTGTTCCAGGGAGGGGACAGGTGCTCTGGCAGTGACCGCATCCTCTGCCTCCTCTGCTCTGATGACGCTTTGTTCCAGGGAGGGGACAGAGGCTCTGGCAGTGGCCGCAGCCTCTGCTTCCTCTACTCTGATGACGCTTTATTCCAGGGAGGGGACGGGGGCTCTGGCAGTGACTGCAGCCTCGGCCTCCTCTGCTCTGATGATGCTTTGTTCCAGGGAGGGGACAGGGGCTCTGGCAGTGACCACAGCCTCGGCTTCCTCTGCTCTGATGACGCTTTATTCCAGGGAGGGGACAGGGGCTCTGGCAGTGACGGCAGCCTCTGCCTCCTCTGCTCTGATGACGCTTTTTAAGTATCCCAGCATGCACTGGATTGTCAAACAAAGCATCATCATAGTAGGAAAAATAGACATTCAGTAACAGTACACTTGTGGATTACTGTAGTAGGTAATTTTTTAATGTGACCATATTAGAAAATGGTTGACACTGGGGCCCCGGATAGGGATGTATTTTAAAATGTATTTATTCTTTGAACTACCCCTGTAGTAATAAATGCTTGAGGTTCGCATCTTAACTAAGTTATACTAACATTAATCTCACCTTCAATAAATCAGTATGCATGTTTTTTGTACTGTTCTTTTGTCTTTTTCTTCTCCAACTGTGATAAATTTGCTGTATTTATGTGGTAGAGAATACACAGCCTTTCTTGAGCCTCATACACACATTGAGTATTTGAGTTTATTACCTCAGTATTTGTAGCCGAATCTAGGAGTGGAACAATCAGAGGAAAAGTATAATAGAAACACTTTTGGCTCCAAATACTGAGGTAAAAAACTCACCAAATACTCAAATGTGCACGTGACCTTAAGCTAAGCTCACACCACGATATTTGGGATCCTGTTCTGTCCGATTTGGACAGGACAGAACAGTGTCCGGTTTTGCCTCCCATGTATCCTTATAGTGCTAAATTGATCCTATTTGGCCATCCTTTTTTGTGTATTCTGTGCTGGATTTGTTTTTGTCCAGTTTTTCACCGTCCCCAAAAATAGAGCCTGCAGCATTCTTGGGCTACGGTGAAAAAATCTGATAAAACTGGACAAATGGATCTGTAGTGATCTGGCGCACATAACATGAGAGTCTATGGGCACCGGACTGCGCTGGCTTCACACCACGGCAAGGTCCGGTGTAAACCAGACAGCCCCGGACCTGTTTTTTGCCCCACAGTAGCCTATGGGGCCCGATGGAGCCGGATGGCAGCTCTCTGCCAACCGGTTTCATCTCTTTGGATGAATCTGGGAGAATTCGGATTATTCTCACCGGACACAAAATTGTTGCTCACAACGTTTTTGTGTCCGGGGGGAAAAGTCACCCCAAAAAGCCAGATCCCGGATTTGCCTGGATTGTCCCGAATTCTCCTGGATCCGGGGCAATCTGGTTCTCCCTAACATGGGAGCCTATGGGTCCAGATTGCCCTGGTCCGGGCGAATCCGGGAACCGAATACCAGCGGCTGCACGCCGCTGTTGTTTCAGGACCACGGCTAGCTCCATGCTAGCTGTGATCTTATAAAATCAGCAGCTGTGGCTGCAATTACAGCCATCCGGCTGCACACAGGACCGGAGGGCACATTTGGCCCTCCGGTTCTGTGTGCTGATCCGGTCCGGGGCTGTCTGGTTTATACGGACAGCCCCGGACCGGACCTTGCCGTGGTGTGAAGCCAGCCTTAGTGTAAGAAATCAGATAGTTTCCCGGATCCTTTTTTAAGCAAAGAGCATGCTCACAAATTGTGGCATGCAAACTCAAGCCCCATGGACAGCACTACTTCATGCAGAGGCTGTGAATTCAGCACCAAGGACAGCGGCAGAGCAGATACAGGCAGACTGTGGACAACGGCAAAAAACAGGATCCGGGGACATATTTGGCCACACTATCTACACATCCTGTTCTGTCAGGGTAATCCTAAAAAAAAAAAAAAAAAAAAAAAAAATAACATGATCCACACTGACTGCTGCCAAAAACCGTGGTGTGAAACCAGCCTTAGGATGTTCTGGTTTCTTGTAGCTTTTATTACAGTATATATCCTGCTCCCTGATGAGCCGGCAGTATTTGTCAGTGCTGAACTCGGGAGGTAGGGAGTTATGTATATGGATGAGACTTTTGGACTAAATTGGGATTTTGTTCAATTTGTAAAATATTAAAATGGCATAAACACTGTACAGTCATAACTCTCACTTATGCTGGAGAGGGGAACGTATGACATGTACATACTTATTTGCCACTGTCCAACTGGGGAGGTCTGCGGGTAAGAATAAGGTTAGTGATGTTTATCCGCACCTGCAAATAGGAGACTCTTAGTAGTCCAAATTGCCTAATGTAATGTGTTGTGACTGGCGTATATAAAGTACGAGGACACCTTGTTACTGTACACATCCACCTTGTTCAGCCATGCTGAATGCCTTGATATAAGCACCAACCCTCAGACACTGCTCATTCAGCCAAAAAAAGGTAACCACTTTGTGGTTTCTTCATTTAATTTCTGGATGTTGCAACAATAATTTAATAAAACCAACATTTTTTTTGTTTGGCCATTCCTTACGGTCACAAGGAGTAAATTATTATAAAAAGCCATTGCTTCAAGTTGTATACTGTTGTTCACCAGAAGATTCCCCAATTGTAAATCAGAGAAGTGAGGTGAATAGTAAAGGGGTGTTTACACTGCGGGGTATTGGTGGCGGAGCCATGTTATAAGTGCTTGTTTCAAGCTGATCTCACAATGTGAATAGTCTTCTGATTTCTAGCTGAATGAGCTATACCCTCAGTCATCAGGAGCAATTATCTTGTATGCAAGTGTATGAATCTTGACATTGCATTGTCCAGTGTAAGCAGAACTCACACCACTGAGGACCATGGCAGCAGGTAGATCGGTCGGCACATCGTTTGCTTAGGTCTTTCTTTGTTAACCGACATTCTTGGCAGTTGTATCGTGCCACCAGTTGGAGTATGTAAAAGGATTTATAGAAAGCAGATGTGACCCTCCATTTCTTTATATAATATGCTGTAACAGCATAAGAGAATATAGGGCAGTAGTGGGACAATAATCAAACTCACACTGAACAGTACTTTATGAATAACTTCTTTTGCTTCTTTCTATGTGAATTTGGCATTGAAATGCAGCATGAAGTTGTGCGATCAGTGCTACTCCGAACAAGGCTTTATTATTGGTGCTAGTGTAGGCCAAGGCCGATATGTCAAACTGCCACAATGTGAGGTTTTATCGTGTAAAAGTATGGAGAATATATATAGAGGATGGTGTGAATGATGAAAATATCCAGCTAAAGCGGAACAAGAAGGATGAACTTGTCAACGGAAATGTCATAGGAGGAATAGGGGAATTGTTCTGACCAACAGACTGAGCAAAGTGAAGAGAACTGTAATGTGGCACCCTTGCGGGGCATTGCCACAGGTTCCACCGGTGCAAGGAGGGAATTACACCTTGGTTTGCACAGCACACCACACCTTCCACCCCAGGCCTGAAGGGGGAGCTCTACTGGCTGCATTGAGCCAGTTCCCCTTTAAAACATTCAGGCCTGTGGGGAGGAGTTAGTCAGTCTCAGTCAGTTCCAGTTAGTGTGTTGAGGAGAGCTGGAGTGAGGAGCTGGTCGCTGGGAAGGATCTAGGCCCAGGACCAGGGACCCCTAACCGCTGTGTCGCACTCTAGAGAAAGGGTTGGAGGCAAGTGGGGAAAGCAGGGAGCCAAGAAAAGGGAATCAGTTACTATATCCCTTTAGTACACCCGGACACCGGAATCCGACGCTGCCAGCATTTAGTGCCACAGCAAAAGCCCGGAAGACTCAGAAGGAGTTCATCCCTGAAAGAGACAAAGTAATAGATGCTAAAAGTGACCAAGCACAGGACCAGGGGCCATAGGAGAAATAGGGACCCCGCAGAAGGACCTCATAGTCAGTTTAAAGCAAAGACCAGAGAGGGAGAAGAAGCGGTGGGTTCAGGCGCAGGCAGGACTCATCCCAAACCACAGAGCACAGAGACAGAGGAGGCCTCACAACTTTCTAAGGTGGAAGTCCCAAGTTGCACCGGGAACCTGGTTATTACTCGGGACTGTACCTGTTACTCTGTCACCAGTAAAAGGTACCGAAACAACAATCCCTGTGTGTCTGTGTGCCTGTTTAACAAGGCAATTCACCGCCTTGTCTGCAAAGACGCAACTACTACTCCCCTCATCCATCCCCGCTGCCCTGAGGTAAAGCTCCACCTGTGGGGAGCTGTACCACACTTTGCTGCACCCACCATCACCTCAGCGGCCGGTTGCAGTGCTGGTATACCCATTACCAGAAGTGATGAGCGAGCACTAAAATGCTCGGGTGCTCGATGCGCGGGTCGAGCATCTCGAGATGCTCGGGTGCTCGACCAAGCCCAATGTAAGTAAATTAGTGACAGGCTCCGCCCACAGACTTCCGGCTATGAGGGTCCAGGGCACGGGACCGGGGACCGACCAGCCGTGATTCCCCATCAAAGCCGCCATCAGCCCCGGTACTCGGGTACCCCATACCCTGTCGACCGACTCAGTAACCAAATACAACCGTGTCCAAACCTGCAACTCGTTCCTTAGCACTAACAAAGTAAAACAGCAGATGACTAGTGGCATAGCCATTACTGTGGACCGGGCCAGGTCTTGTGTCTGCCCCTCACTATCCAGCCAGGCTCCACCCTTGTAATCACACATCTACATGCATATTCACATTCGAAGCATTATGATAAAATGAAATAATGTAGAGAAAAGTAACCGGGCACCTCCTGGATTCATGCGGTATTTACAGCACTTATGTACCTTGTATTTCCACTACAAACCCCTGTTAATGGTGTTGCAGCGCCTTGTGACAAAAGTCCAAGTATATAAAAAAATTCAAGAAAAAAGGCGGCACTCACCATTAGTAGATCTTTTACTTTATTGACTCGTCAAAGGAGCTGAGCCTCCAAAACGGCGTGCTGTCGTCCACGCCCTCTGCACCCCCTCCCCACACCGATGCAATAAAGTAAAAGATCTACTAATGGTGAGTGCCGCCTTTTTTCTTGAATTTTTTGATTATGATAAAATGGGTACATGCTATATTAGGACATTTACACACTACCCATATACTGAACATTGTACGAACATCAACACAGGCATATGTAACATAAACATTACAAACATACATACAAGCATATATAAAATACACATTATATGCACATACAAAGTACAAACATATGCATATGTAACATACATATTACACACATACAAATGTAATAGGAGAAGAAAAAGCTGACATGTAAACAGATGGGCGATCACTCAAAATTATTTGCAAAATATAAACAATAAATTTTATTGGACACAACAATACACACAAGGACAATAAAAAACATAAAAAGACCACACAGTGGCCCCTACATTAAAAACAACCCTCTCCACACGACATCACCACTATACAGAACATATGCATCAAAGTGTAAGCTCAATTGATTCCAAAATAGACAGGGTTCCCTAGTTGTGAAAAAAAGCACTTAGAAATAATCACAAAATGCGCCCATTCAATTACTGTTATAAAGCAAGTGCCATAACACTTACTAAAAGTTAATATTAAGAGGAAGAGGCACAGTACATAATAATCAGTGCTCACACAACCAGCAAAAGGAACTGGGCTAAGGATACCTAACTTGAAAAATCAGGAGCAAACATAAGCACTAAGGGTATGTGCGCACTGGGCGGGTTTTCGGCGGTTTACCTGTGTAAACCGCCGTTTTGCATACATTAGTTTTATTTAAATTTATGTTAATCCAAACCGGCGTTTGGATTAACATTAAAACTAATGTAACCCGCCCAAGGCTGTGCACATACCGGCGGTTACCCAGCGTCATCCGTTGCTAACCCGCAGGTTTCCCAGCGGGTTAGCAAAGAATGACCATGTTCTAAAAACCGGCCGGTTCTGCAGCGGCTGCAAGCAGAATCATGTGCTGCTTCCAGCCGCTGCAGAATCGCCGCCGAGAACCCGCTGGGCAGCCGCCGGATACCGCCCGGCTCCCGCCGCACATACCCGCCAGGAAGCCGGTGCACGGCGCCGGAGCTTCCTGGCGGGTCCCGCCCAGCCGCCGACGACCAACACGCCGGGTAATGTGAACTTACCCTTAGTCTGCCAACATACCCAGGAGTGAATGGTGGAGAGGACTCAAGCGGGACCCCACGCGTATCGTCACCAAAAGTGACTTCGTCAGGGGTGAGTCAACCTTAGTGTATTGTCATCATCCATTTATACCTGATTTGTAAATGAGTAAATTCCATACATCTGTCTGTGTTGATCGCGGGCTGCGCTGTGTGCGCTCCCGCAGTTCCGGGTTCACTAGACCGGAAGCCGGTGTGCTGCACGTCATCACCCATAATTCCCTGCGCGGCCACTAGAGCGCACGAGTGAATGCAGAAGGCAAAAAGAAAGATTACCAACATGGCGGCCGCGCATGCGTGTGCATGCTGCCCTGTTACATAGTAGGTGTAAATCAGAAGAGAGTAAAGAATGGTAATTTGTGTGCGGATGTTCTCCTAGATAGTCAGGAGCACAGATAACTATAAATGGCTAGGGAAGATGGGAGGCTTGTAAGATGTGTTTAGGCCAATGATAAACACGATTATCAAAAAACATCATTGAAGGGAAAAAATAACAATTCAACAGCACTGACTCTGTTTATTAGTAGGCACTGCCCAGGTTATGTTGGTACAAGACACTAAGTACACAAATTAAGACTATAAATGACGTATTTTAGTGCAGTCGTCACTCTGACAACAGCACTAATCAGGATCCTGAAGAGATTTTATTGAGATAACAAAATAGTGATTGCAACCACAAAAAAAACAAAAAAAAAAACACAATAACAGTTGCAAAAAATAATAAATCAAAACATTGTCAGTCAAGGCGACAAACTATTGCCACAAAGACAGATCCACTGTTACTGTCCAGAATATGTCCAGCAACAGTAATACATATAACTGAAAAATTGTTTTTAAGCAAAATAATTATTTATTATTACAAACTGAAAACAAACCAATAAATTTTAAAGTGTACCACCTGTATGGACCATGATTGGTCTGGCAAAAAGCCAAGCTCATCTCCACAATATTAAACCAAGGCAGGCTCAGATACGTGCTGAAAAAAAGTTTAACATTGTCTAACCCTACAACCAATCGGATACTTCTAAAGGAAGATGTTAGGCCAAAAACAAATACAACTGTCCCTACCAACCCTCAAAACCATTATTAGATCCAATTTAAATACAAACGCATGGTATGGTGAAGCACACAACCAATATACATGGAAACCCCCAATTTATGACCAACCCAAAAAGCTGTAATACAAGATATGAGCACAGAAGAAGAAGGGGGAACTAGGGATAGAACACAAGTTCAAGTTTTGTCCCTGTAGACCAGTGCTGAAGGAAACACACATCAGGTATCTTAAAACCCTAAATACAGAAAATGACGACGCAGAAGAGATGGATTCGGGTCAAAACCAAACCGAGGAACAATAGTTATCACCCCATATAAGTACAAGACAAGGCCAATGTTTCCTGGAAATAGAGTCCACGGTAGTCCCAAGTTTCCATCCACTAAAAGTCAAGGCCTATGACGGGTCCAACTTTATTCAAGCAATACAAAACTTGATGCAAGCAGAGTCCAGGAGCATATGATACCAACGTAGTAGGAGTAGCTTCTCAAAGTCCAACAAGAATATTCGTCCCCATAAGGCACTCTCATTGTTAGTATATTCCCATCCTGTACCAAAAGAAAAATGTACATAAATAATTGGAGTAAGGGCAGAGAATAAAAGGCACCCAAATCTTGGTAACAAATAAATAACAATCTTATGTCTGTTTATAAAATCCAGAATACAAAAGTTCTTCATTCAATCCATGTGGTGATAAACTCCTCGTCTCAAAAATCCATCTAGATTCCAACTTGAGCAATTCTTGAGATCTATTACCTCCTCTGATGTTAACGTTTAGGCCCTGTAAGACTACTACCCTTATACTACTAGGATTGCTATTATGCGTCAATAGGAAATGTTTCGCAACAGATGAAATCGCATTTCCCTTCTCGATTTCCTTCCTAGCAGTGTTAATTGTGGAAATATGTTGCTGTATCCGCTTCCGCAATTCTTGCGTTGTTTGTCCCACATACAGCTTCATGCATCCACAGACAATACCGTACACTAAATTCCTAGACCGACAGTTGAAATATGCTCTAGACTCGAGCTTAAATGGAAAGCATGGCAGAGTGATACTCTCAGCCAAAATCAAAAATGGGCAAACTGTACAGTTACCACACGCAAATGTTCCCTTCAGTCGTACCCCCCTACCTGTACGAACACTTGGCCTGAAAAAGTGGCTATGTGTCATCAAGTCACGCAAATTAGCTGCTCTCATTGCTGTAAGTCCCGGCCTCTGGGTTAAAAATGGTTTTAATCTCTCATCTCTTGTGAGCAGATCCCAATTGTTTGCAAGTATCCTCCTAATATCGTCCCACTGGTTATTAAATGGGGTCACTATATTGATGGTGTCTCTCAGAGGTCGAGGCTTTGATCTTAAAGCATCCTCTCTAGAGATGTTCTTAGAATATTCATAGGCAGTCGAAACTACCTTACGTGGGTAACCCCTGGCAATAAATCGATTAGTTAGATCTTTGGCCTCTCGTTGAAAATCGATATTACTACTGCAGTTACGTTTAACACGTAGGAATTGGCCTTTTGGGATCCCTCGTCGTAGGTGAGATGGATGAGAACTGTTATAATGTAGCATGTTATTGGTTGCCGTCGGTTTTCTAAATAGTGTTGATGTAATCTTATTATTTTCAATTGTGAGTTTTAAATCTAAGAAGCTTACCGTTTTATCCGAGATCTCCGTTGTAAGCCTTATATTCCAATCATTTTGATTAAGTTGTTGTAAAAACTCCTGACACTCAGCAACCGCTCCTGACCAAAGAAAGACGACATCATCAATAAAACGAAACCACTTCACCACATGCATTCCAAACAAGGGTAGCTTGCAGTCTCCTCCCACCATCCAAGAAAAATATTCGCATAAGATGGCGCACATCGTGCGCCCATAGCCGTCCCAGAGGCCTGGTTGTAGAATACTCTGTCAAAAACAAAGTAATTCTGCTCCAGCACCACTCTTAGCAAATCCAGTAAGAACGAATCATGTAATCTATTACTGGTAGATTGTTTATCAAGAAAGTACGCAACTGCATTCACACCAAGGTCATGGGATATAGAGGTGTAGAGGGACTCGACATCCATAGAGATCATGAGAGTATCATCTGCAATTTCCAATGCTTCTAGTTGTTCTAACAGGAAGGTAGAGTCACGGACAAAGGAGGCCAACCCCGTTGCTATAGGTTGTAAAAAATAGTCTAAATAAATGCAGGGTCTTTCAAATAGCCCCCCAATCCCTGAAATAATCGGCCTTCCCGGTGGGTCCTGCAGGTTTTTATGCACCTTAGGAAGCATATAAAAAGTAGGAACTCGAGGATGTCCATTGGTGAGAAAATCTCTCTCCCGTTTTTCCAGAAGCCCAAGCCCAAAAGCATTTTGTATGAGTCGGTCGAGCTTCTTTTTGAATGTTACAGTGGGATCTGAAGGTAAAATACGATAATTGTCGCGATTATTCAGCTGTCGTCTGGCCTCTGTAATGTACTTATCGGTGGGCCATAGGACAATATTACCACCCTTGTCAGCTTCCCTGATAATAAACTGCTTGTTGGCCTTTAATGTGGCGAGGGCCTTAGATTCAGCTACCGTCAAATTGTTACCGCGGCCAGGGGTGGCATGCAAAGAACTCACCTCGTCAGAAACACGATTGTAGAACAGTTGTATAGCCGGAAATGCCGTCAAGGGTGGAGTAGCTTGGGAAGGAATTCTCCGTGGAAACCTGGTCTGACTTGTAGGATTTTCAGTCGCTGCTAGATCGGTAAGGTCGCCCAATGTTTGTCTCTCCTGTTCCGTCATTGAATCCAAAATTTAAGGCTGATGATATAAAATTTTGAACATCAGTTTCCTACAGAAAAGGTATACATCTTTGGTTACCACAAATTTATCCAAATCCGCCGTTGGAGAAAAGGAAAGTCCCTTCTTCAAAAGTGCAATCTCTATATCGGTCAGGGAGTAAGAAGACAAGTTAATGATTTGTAACTGCCCATCCGGGCTAGAATCATATAATACCTTGTCTATTTCTTGTTGTGTGGATTTGGCCTCTGGAAGTCCGGGTTTTTCCTCTTTCCCAAACTTCCGGCATCTTTTTCCACCTCTTCGCCCACGTCGAGTCCGTCTTCGCTGTCCCCTATGTCCGATGATAAAAAATCATCGCTTGAAGGTAGTTCACCATTGTTATCAGGTTTATTGGGTTTATTGGGTTTATGTGGTTTGGGTGGTACACCCCCACCACCCTTAGGGCCTCTAGGGTTACCGTGATGGGTCCACCTATAGGCCTTTTGTCTCTCAAAATCCACCTTATCCCTTAGGTACTTCCTTCTTTTATTTGATAGAATGACTGCCTGATATTTATCAATAATGCTCTTAAGTTTTTTACGAAAGGGCTCCACTAACGTGGGGAAATCAAAGGTTTCAAGCTTGGCCTCTTTATCCCTGATGTCTTTCTTTAGATTTTCTAAAGTTGTTTGGTCGTGTTGAATCAGCATGTCCATAAGTAAATTAGAACACTTACCCAATCCTGTTTCCCAAAGCTTGCGGAAATCAGGATCAGGCTCCCAGGCAGGGAAAATCTGTATTTGTAGACCACGGGGAACTATCCCAAGTTTCTTATATTATTCTAAACTACGTATGTTAAGCCATAACCTGGTAAATAACTTGTGCATGGAGATAAGTCATTTTGAAATATCAGCATACTCTTCCTCCCAGTCTGCCTCACGCGAGGGCGCCCCAGGCTCTGTATGGAAAAAATCAGCGGACTCCACCAAAGACTTCAGTCTCGCATCCAGATCCATTTTACAACCATATATCGTGTGCCTCTCTCAGTAGAAGAAGTCTCCAAAACAGAGCTCTAGAAATTTTTAGCAAAAAAACAACAAAAGAGTTAACTGAGGGCACCACCTAATATCATAGGGATCAGCACCAAACATGTCAAAAAGTAATTGCAATAGGAGAAGAAAAAGATGACATGTAAACAGATGGGCGATCACTCAAAATTATTTGCAAAATATAAACAATAAATTTTATTGGACACAACAATACACACAAGGACAATAAAAAACATAAAAAGACCACACAGTGGCCCCTACATTAAAAACAACCCTCTCCACACGACATCACCACTATACAGAACATATGCATCAAAGTGTAAGCTCAATTGATTCCAAAATAGACAGGGTTCCCTAGTTGTGAAAAAAAGCACTTAGAAATAATCACAAAATGCGCCCATTCAATTACTGTTATAAAGCAAGTGCCATAACACTTACTAAAAGTTAATATTAAGAGGAAGAGGCACAGTACATAATAATCAGTGCTCACACAACCAGCAAAAGGAACTGGGCTAAGGATGCCTAACTTGAAAAATCAGGAGCAAACATAAGCACTTAGTCTGCCAACATACCCAGGAGTGAATGGTGGAGAGGACTCAAGCGGGACCCCACGCGTATCGTCACCAAAAGTGACTTCGTCAGGGGTGAGTCAACCTTAGTGTATTGTCATCATCCATTTATACCTGATTTGTAAATGAGTAAATTCCATACACCTGTCTGTGTTGATCGCGGGCTGCGCTGTGTGCGCTCCCGCAGTTCCGGGTTCACTAGACCGGAAGCCGGTGTGCTGCACGTCATCACCCATAATTCCCTGCGCGGCCACTAGAGCGCACGCGTGAATGCAGAAGGCAAAAAGAAAGATTACCAACATGGTGGCCGCGCATGCGTGTACATGCCGCCCTGTTACATAGTAGGTGTAAATCAGAAGAGAGTAAAGAATGGTAATTTGTGTGCGGAAGTTCTCCTAGATAGTCAGGAGCACAGATAACTATAAATGGCTAGGGAAGATGGGAGGCTTGTAAGATGTGTTTAGGCCAATGATAAACACGATTATCAAAAACATCATTGAAGGGAAAAAATATCAATTCAACAGCACTGACTCTGTTTATTAGTAGACACTGCCCAGGTTATGTTGGTAGAAGACACTAAGTACTCAAAATAAGACTATAAATGACGTATTTTAGTGCAGTCGTCACTCTGACAACAGCACTAATCAGGATCCTGAAGAGATTTTATTGAGATAACAAAATAGTGATTGCAACCACAAAAAAAAAAAAAAAAAAAAAAAAAAAACACAATAACAGTTGCAAAAAATAATAAATCAAAACATTGTCAGTCAAGGCGACAAACTATTGACACAAAGACAGATCCACTGTTACTGTCCAGAATATGTCCAGCAACAGTAATACATATAACTGAAAAATTGTTTTTAAGCAAAATAATTATTTATTATTACAAACTGAAAACAAACCAATAAATTTTAAAGTGTACCACCTGTATGGACCATGATTGGTCTGGCAAAAAGCCAAGCTCATCTCCACAATATTAAACCAAGGCAGGCTCAGATACGTGCTGAAAAAAAGTTTAACATTGTCTAACCCTACAACCAATCGGATACTTCTAAAGGAAGATCTACTAATGGTGAGTGCCGCCTTTTTTCTTGAATTTTTTGATTATGATAAAATGGGTACATGCTATATTAGGACATTTACACACTACCCATATACTGAACATTGTACGAACATCAACACAGGCATATGTAACATAAACATTACAAACATACATACAAGCAAATATAAAATACACATTATATGCACATACATAATACAAACATATGCATATGTAACATACATATTACACACATACAAATGTAACATACATCGCACACACATACAGTACATACCACAAACATACATAGTCCAAAGATACACTATCATATATAACCTACACACATGTACATGGTACAAACATAGACACAAGCATATATAACATACACATTACACACATACATGAAACAAACATACACATAAGCATATGTAATATAAACATCACAAACATATATATAGTACAGTCCATACACCCAAGCATATATAAAATACACATTAGACACATATACATAGTACATACTGTACATGCAATTGTACACATAGCACCATGGCATATTTCTAATATATTTGTTCACACAACTATGAATGAAATTTGCCTAGTGATAACATGTTATATTAATATACGCTTCACTATACATTGCCTTGCTTTTTTGCAAGCTGTAATTTTGTGATGTGACGTATAAGTATGACAATTACATTACCTGGAGAAGAAACAATAGCACTTTATTTTAAACACTCTTTTACGCTAAATCTATTGTCCTTCATATTGTATGGCTGGTTACGATTACAAATTACTAAATATGTGTATATTATTTACGATTTGTGAAGTTAATGTTTAAAAAGTGTAATAATGTAATTCTAGTTTATTATTTTTTAATTATTTTGTAGAAGATATCATTGGTAAGTTGAGAAGTGAATGCCTGTAAAAGAGACAACCATTTATCTCTTTAGAGAGAAAAAGCATTTTAGAACCTAGGATGCTGTCTGTGGCTCATAGCTAAAGCTTCTGCCTGCCATGCTATAAGTTGTGAGTTCCAATACTTCTGAAATATAGGTTGTTAATTAATTAACTATACATGAAATTATGTTTTGAGCATAGAGGTGACATTTGCCTCAACATCTTGAGTTACAGAAAGAGAATTACAGTTCATCTGCACCTTGTTCTAATACGAGCCTTGGATCTAACCATATTGCTTTATCCTAAACCTCGCCCTATTCCTAATCCAGAACATAGCCCTATTCTTAACAGTAGACTTAAATAAAAAATTCTCAAAGCTATCTAGTTTTAATTATCCTTTTACTCAAACTATGAAACTTCATTCGTCAATGAAGCTTTTTAATTTTGGCGAAGTCAAATAATTATGTGCGTTAAAATGTCTTTAATGCAGACATTAAGGGTTAATCATTTTAAAAACTTTACAAACCCTGCTGATCGGAAACATATATATTATTTGCAGCTGATTTCATCTCTGATGCTGTAGCTCAGTGGTTCACTCTGATGATTTTCAGCACTTGGGTCCTGACTCCTGACTTCAAATAACTTCAAGAAGTGATTCAGAATTTAATATTTTCATTCTGTGAAGCTTCACCAGGTCTTCTCTGAACAAATTAAAAATGAACTCTTTTATTTATGTGTATTAAAATATACTTTTTCAGACATTAAGGATAGTGATTTCATTAACTTTTTTCACATAGAGGTTGATATAGAAGATTTATATACGGTACTAACTAAAGCCTTCTATCACCGTGACTCCATAGCTCAGTGGTTAGCTTATCACAGGATCAGACAATAAGCAAAAATCGCTGGTGAATGAAGCCGATATTATATGCACATATGCATTATGTGCCTTTGTCACAATTCTGACTCTATAGCTCAGTAGTTAGCTTACTGCTGTGTTCAGCACTTGGGTCTTGTGTTCTAATCCCATAAAGAATAGACTTGAGCATCTTTTTCCTCCCTTATCCACAGGATCAAAAGAACTGCTAAAATCACTGTTGAATGAAGCCAATATTATATGCATTATGTGCCTTTGTTCCTATCCTGACTCCATAACACAGTGGTTATAATATTGCTGTTCAGCGCTTTCCTCCTGGATTCTAATCCCTTGCAGAACAGACTTGAACCTCTTTTTCTTCCCTTATCCACAGGATCAGACAAAATGCCAAAATCGCTGGTGAATGAAGCCAATATTATATGCAATATGTGCAGTTGTTAATATACTGACTCTATTGCTCAGTGGTTAGCTTATTGCTGTTCAGTGCTTGGGTCCTGGGTTCTAATCCCATGAAGAACAGACTTGAAGCTATTTTTCTTCCCTTAATCACAGGATCAGACAAAATGCAAAAATCGCTAGTGAATGGAGCCATTATTATATGCATTATTTGCTAGTATTACCATCCTGACTCTTTATCTTAGTGGTTAGCTTATTGCTGTTCAGTGCTTAGGTCTTGGGTTCTAATCCCATAAAAAATAGACTTGAACCTCTTTTTCTTCCCTAATCCACAGGATTAAAAAAACTGCTAAAATTACTGTTGAATGAAGCTAATATTATATGCATTATGTGTTTTTACTCCTATCCTCATGCCATCGCTCAGTGGTTAGCTTAATGCTGTTCAGTGCTTGGGTCCAGAATTCTAATCCCATGAAGAACAGACTTGAGGCTCTTTTTCTTTCCTTAAAACCTGCTAAAATCACTGTTCAATGAAGCCAATATTATATGCATTATGCGCCTTTGATACAATCCTGACTCCATAGCTCAGTGGTTAGCTTGAAGCTGTTCAGCCTGGGGTCCTGGGTTCTAATCCCATGAAGAACAGAATTGAAGCTATTTTTCTTCCCTTATCCACAGGATCAATAAAATCTGCTAAATTCACTGTTGAATGAAGCCAATAATATATAAGCATTATGTGCCTTAGCTCCCATCTTGACACCATAGCTCAGTGATAGCTTGTAGCTGTTCAGTGCTAGAGGCATGGGTCCTAATCCATGAAGAACAGACTCAAAGGTCTTTTTATTCCCTTAAAAACTGCTTAAATTACTGTTGAATGAAGCCAATAGTATATGCATTATGTGCCTTTGTTACCATTATGACTCCATGGTTCAATGGTTAGCTTATAGCTATTCAGTACTTGTATCCTGGTTTCTAATCCTTTGAAGAACAGACTTGACCCTCTTTGTCTTCCCTTAGACACAGGATAAAAAAAACTGCTAAAATCACTGTTGAATGAAGTCAATATTATATGCATTATGTGCCTTTAATACCATCCTGACACCATAGCTCAATGGTTAGCTTGTAGCTGTTCAATGCTACAGTCTTGGGTTCTAATCGCATGAAGGACAGACTTGAAGCCAGTTTTCTTCCATTAAATGAAGCCAAAACGATATAAGCATTATAAGCCTTGTCTCCCATCCTGACTCCATAGCTCAGTGGTTAGATTGTAGCCATTCAGTGCAAGGGTCCTGGGTTCTAATCCCACAAAAAACTGACTTTGAACTTTTTTCTTCCCTTATCCACAAGATCTAGAAAATCTGCTAAAGTCACTGTTGAATGAAGCCAATACAGAATAAGCATTACGTACCTTTGCTCCCATCCTGACTGCATAGCTCAGTGATAGCTTGTAGCTGGTCAGCGCTAGGGTCTTGGGTTCTAATCCCATGATGAAAATGCGTGAAGCTATTTTTCTTCCCTTATCCACAGGATCAAGAAATTCTGCTAAATTCATTGTTGAATGAAGCCAATACTATATAAAGCATTATGTGCCTTTGCTCCCATCCTGAGTCCATAGATAAGTGGCTATCCCATTGCTGTTCTACGCTCGAGTGCTGTGTTCTAATCCTTTGAAGAACAGACTTGAAGCTATTTTTCTTCCCTTATCCACAGGATCAATAAAATCTGCTAAATTCACTGTTAAATGAAGCCAATACTATAAAAGCATTAAGTGCCTTTGCTCCCGTCCTGACTCCATAGCTCAGTGGTTACCTTGTAGCTGTTCAATGCTACGATCCTGGGTTCTAATCCCATGAAGAACAGACTTGAAGATAATTTTCTTCTCTTATCCACAGGATCAATAAAATCTGCTAAATTCACTGTTGAATGAAGCCAATACTATATAAGCATTATGTACCTTTACTCCAATCCTGACTCCATAGCTCAGTGGATATCATATTGCTGTTCTACAATTAAGTCCTGGGTTCTAATCCTTTGAAGAATAGACTTGAAGATAATTTTCTTCTCTTATCCACAGGACCAATAAAATCTGCTAAATTCACTGTTGAATCAAGCCAATATTATATGCATTATGTGTTTTTGATACCTTCCTGACTCCATAGCTCACTCGTTAGCTCATAGCTCTTCAATCTGAGGGTCTCTTGGTTGGAATCCCATGAAGAACAGACTTGAAGCTATTTTTCTTCCCTTATCCACAGGATCAAGAAATTCTACTAAATTCATTGTTGAATGAAGCCAATACTATATAAGCATTATGTGCCTTTGCTCCAATCCTGAGTCCATAGATCAGTGGCTATCCCATTGCAGTTCTACGCTTGAGTACTGTGTTCTAATCCTTTGAAGAACAGACTTGAAGCTATTTTTCTTCCCTTATCCACAGGATCAAGGAAATCTGCTAAAATCACTGTTGAATGAAGCCAATATTATGTGCATTATGTGCATTTGATACCATCTTGACACCATAGCTAAGTGGTTAGATGTAGCTGTTCAGCGCTAGGGTCCTGGGTTCTAATCCCATGAAGAACAACCTGGAAGCTAATTTTCTTCCCTTATCCACAGGATCAATAAAATCTGCTAAATTCACTGTTAAATGAAGCCAATACTATAAAAGCATTAAGTGCCATTACTCTAATCCTGACTCCATAGCTCAGTGGTTAGCTTGTAGCTGTTCAACACTACGATCCTGGGTTCTAATCCCATGAAGGACAGACTTGAAGATAATTTTCTTCTCTTATCCACAGGATCAATAAAATCTGCTAAATTCAATGTTGAATGAAGCCAATACTATATAAGCATTATGTGTCGTTGCTGCCATCCTGACTCCATAGCTCAGTGGATATCATATTGCTGTTGCGCGATTGAGTCCTGGGTTCTAATCCTTTGAAGAACAGACTTGAAGGTATTTTTATTCCCTTATCCACAGGATCAAGAAAATCTGCTAAATCACTGTTGAATGAAGCCAATATTATATGCATTATGTGTTTTTGGTACCATCATGACTCCATAGCTCAGTGGTTAGCTCGTAGCTCTTCAACCTGATGGTCCTTGGTTGTAATCCCATGAAGAACAGACTTGAAGCTATTTTTCTTCCCTTATCCACAGGATCAATAAAATCTGCTAAATTCACTGTTGAATGAAGCCAATACTATATAAGCATTATGTGCCATTACTCCCATCCTTGCTCCATAGCTCAGTGGTTAGCTTGTTGCTGATCAGCGCTTGGGTCTTGGGTTCTAATCCCATGATGAAAATGTGTGAAGTTATTTTTCTTCCCTTATCCACAGGATCAAGAAATTCTGCTAAATTCATTGTTGAATGAAGCCAATACTATATAAGCATTATGTGCCTTTGCTCCCATCCTGAGTCCATAGATCAGTGGCTATCCCATTGCTGTTCTACACTTGAGTACTGTGTTCTAATCCTTTGAAGAACATACTTGAAGCTATTTTTCTTACTTTATCCACAGGATCAAGGAAATCTGCTAAGATCACTGTTGAATGAAGCCAATATTATGTGCATTATGTGCATCTGATACCATCTTGACACCATAGCCAAGTGGTTCGGTTGTAGCTGTTTAGCGCTAGGGTCCTGGGTTCTAATCCCATGAAGAACAAGCTGGAAGCTAATTTTCTTCCCTTATCCATAGGATCAATAAAATCTGATAAGTTCACTGTTAAATAAAGCCAATACTATAAAATCATTAAGTGCCTTTGCTCCCATCCTGACTTCATAGCTCAGTGGTTAGCTTATAGCTGTTCAACGCTATGATCCTGGGTTCTAATCCCATGAAGAACAGACTTGAAAATAAATTTCTTCTCTTATTCCACAGGATCAATAAAATCTGCTAAATTCACTGTTGAATGAAGCCAATACTATATAAGCATTATGTGCCATTACTCCCATCCTCACTTCATAGCTCAGTGGTTAGCTGGTCAGCGCTAGGGTCTTGGGTTCTAATTCCATGATGAAAATGCGTTGAGCTATTTTTCTTCCCTTATCCACAGGATCAAGAAATTCTTCTAAATTCATTGTTGACTGAAGCCAATACTATATAAAGCATTATGCGCCTTTGCTCCCATCCTGAGTCCATAGATAAGTGGCTATCCCATTGCTGTTCTACGCTCGAGTGCTGTGTTGTAATCCTTTGAAGAACAGACTTGAAGCTATTTTTCTTTCCTTATCCACAGGATCAATAAAATCTGCTAAATTCACTGTTAAATGAAGCCAATACTATAAAAGCATTAAGTGCCTTTGCTCCCATCCTGACTCCATAGCTCAGTGGTTAGCTTGTAGCTGTTCAACGCTATAATCCTGGGTTCTATTCCCATGCAGAACAGATTTGAGGATAATTTTCTTCTCTTATCCACAGGATCTATAAAATCTGCTAAATTCACAGTTGAATGAAGCCAATTCCATATAAGCATTATATGTCTTTGCTGCCATCCTGACTCCATAGCTCAGTGGATATTGTATTGCTGTTCCGCGATTGAGTCCTGGGTTCTAATCCTTTGAATAACAGACTTGAAGGTATTTTTCTTCCCTTATCCACAGGATCAAGAAAATCTGCTAAAATCACTGTTGAATGAAGCCAATACTATATAAGCATTATGTGCCATTACTCCCATCCTCACTCCATAGCTCAGCGGTTAGCTTGTAGCTGGTCAGCGCTAGGGTCTTGGGTTCTAATAATCCCATGATGAAAATGTGTGATGCAATTTTTCTTCCCTTATCCACAGGATCAAGAAATTCTTCTAAATTCATTGTTGACTGAAGCCAATACTATATAAGCATTATGTGCCTTTGCTCCCATCCTGAGTCCATAGATCAGTGGCTATCCCATTGCTGTTCTACACTTGAGTACTGTGTTCTAATCCTTTGAAGAACAGACTTGAAGCTATTTTTCTTCCCTTATCCACAAGATCAAGGAAATCTGCTAAAATCACTGTTGAATGAAGCCAATATTATGTGCATTATGTGCATCTGATACCATCTTGACACCATAGCTAAGTGGTTCGGTTGTAGCTGTTCAGCGCTAGGGTCCTGGGTTCTAATCCCATGAAGAACAAGCTGGAAGCTAATTTTCTTCCCTTATCCATAGGATCAATAAAATCTGCTAAATTCACTGTCAAATGAAGCCAATACTATAAAAGCATTAAATGCCTTTGGTCCCATACTGACTCCATATCTCAGTGGTTAGCTTGTAGCTGTTCAACGCTACGATCCTGGGTTCTAATCCCATGAAGAACAGACTTGAAGATAATTTTCTTCTCTTATCCACAGGATCAATAAAATCTGCTAAATTCACTGTTGAATGAAGCCAATACTATATAAGCATTATGTGCCTTTGCTGCCATCCTGACTCCATAGCTCAGTGGATATCATATTGCTGTTCCACGATTGAGTTCTGGGTTCTAATCCTTTGAAGAACAGACTTGAAGGTATTTTTTTTTCCCTTATCCACAGGATGAATAAAATATTCTAAATTCACTGTTAAACGAAGCCAATACTATATAAGCAATATGTGACTTTACTCCCGTCCTGACTCCATAGCTCAGTGGTTAGTTGTAGCTGTTCAGGACTATGATCCTTGGTTCTAATCCCAAGAAAAACAGAGTTGTAGCTTTTTTCTTCCCTTATCCACAGGATCAAGAAAATCTGCTAAATTTACTGTTAAATGAAGCCAAAACGATATAAGCATTATGTGCCTTTGCTCCCATCCTGACTCCATAGCTCAGTGGTTAGATTGTAGCTGTTTAGTGCTAGGGTCCTGGGTTCGAATCCCATGAAAAACTGACTTGAAGCTATTTTTCTCCCCTTATCCACAGGATCAAGAAAATCTGCTAAATTCACTGTTGAATGAAGCCAATACTATATAAGCATTATGTGCCTTTGCTCCCATCCTGACTCCATAGCTCAGTGGATATCATATTGCTGTTCCGCAATTGATTCCTTGGTTCTAATCCTTTGAAGAACAGACTTGAAGGTATTTTTCTTCCCTTATCCACAGGATCAAGAAAGTCTGCTAAAATCACTGTTGAATGAAGCCAATATTATATGCATTATGTGCCTTTGTTACCATCCTGACTCCATAGCTCAGCGGTTAGCTTGTAGCTCTTCAACCTGAGGGTCCTTGGTTCCAATCCCATGAAGAACAGACTTGAAGCTATTTTTCTTCCCTTATCCACAGGATCAAGAAAAGCTGCTAAATTCACTGTTGAATGAAGCCAATACTGTATAAGTATTATGTGCCTTTGTTTCCATCCTGACTCCATAGCTTAGTGATAGCTTGTAGCTGTTCAGCGCTTGGGTACTGGATTCTAATCCCATGAAGAACAGACTGGAAGCTCTTTTTCTTCCCTTAGCCACAGGATAAAAAATCTGCTAAAATCACTGTTGAATGAAACCAATATTATATGCATTATGTACCTTTGATATCATCCTGACTCCGTAGCTCAGTGGTTAGTTTGTAGCAGTTTAGCGTTGGGGTCCTGGGTTCTATTCCCATGAAGAACAGACCTGAAGCTATTTTTCTTCCCTTATCCACAGGATCAAGAAAATATGCTAGATTCACTGTTGAATGAAGCCAATACTATATAAGCATTATGTGCCTTCGCACCCATTCTGACTCCATAGCTCAGTGATAGATTGTAGCTCTTCAACCTGAGGGTCCTGGGTTCTAATCCCATGAAGAACAGACTTGAAGCAATTTTTCTTCCCTTAAAAACTGCTAAAATCACTGTTGAGTGAAGCCAATATTGTATGCATTATGTGCCTTTGTGATAATTCTGATTCCATAGCTCAGTGGTTATCTCAATTGCTTATTAGTGCTTAGATCTTGGGTTCTAATACCATAAAAAACAGATCTTACTCTTGTTTTCTTCCTTTAGGATCGGAGAAAATGCAAAAAAAAAATCAACGTCTATCTTTAGTGAAAGAGGTTTGTGAATCATAAGTTTTCATTCCGTGAAGCTTCCCCAGAAGTTCTTCTCTTAACAAATCACTGGGTTTGAAGCCTATAATTAGGTGTGTTAAAATATTATTATATCCAGACATTAAAGATGGTAGTTTTATTAACTTTCAAGAAAATTCTGGCTAAAACAGAATATATAGATATTTTTTACAAAAAAAGATAACCAAAAAACTCCATAGCTCAGTGGTAAGACTTTTGCTTTGGAGCTTTTGGCTCCTAGGTTCAAATCCCATGACGAGCAGTGTCGGCTCCTTTTCTTCATCCCTTATCCACAGCATCGGAGAAACTATAAAATGATCAGCGTCCCGGACTCTTCGTTTGTCAAATTTACAGTTTCAACCTCCTCTACTTCTCACCTCTCTGACTTGTTGGGGATTGGCCTTCCTATTGAAAAAAGTCGCATTTTCAAATTTGCACCATGCCACATATATATACACAGTGATCAGAAAAACGAAGTACATTTGGGGCAAGTTCAGCAAGTTAGAAATGTTTTGTTACTTTATTTTTTGATTCAGCTCTTTACATTTTAGGTGGAGTAATTAAACCAAAATCCTCAAAACTGTACGCAAATCTGGTGAAAATTAAAAATATGGTCTACGAAAAAGCTTCCAAGGTCCAGGATTTGGGAGTGGCTTGGGAGCCTGATTGGGTAGGTCAATGCCGTCCTCCATTCACATGGGCCCTTCTAAACCAATCCTGAGCAGAAAACTCAGGTGAGGCTGAGAAGAATAATTGAAAAGCAATCCCCAGCCCAGAAGAGAGCAGTCTGCCTGTGACTGCCAATGTGAGAGGCAGCACAGCTCCAGGAGGAATAGTCCTCAATAAAACCATGTACAAGGTAAGACCCTGAAACTAGACTGGCAACTTTTGGTGAGTAACACTGATTATGAATTTGAGGCTTAAAGCCTGACATTAAGGTTGTTTTACTTCTAATTTGCTGTGCTAATATGTTGATTTAAGTTTTTATTTTCTTACAAATGTGTCTAATGAACCCTAAGTTTCTGAATTTCTATGGTGCATTCACCCTGAGTTTTTGAAGCTGAATTTCCCCAAATTCTCCAATGTTGAGTAGACTTTGGAAAATCTATGTTCCAATACACACTGACTATACCCTCACTACAAGACTGTGCTGGATTATGGTATATGGAAAAATGTCAAAGTATATTAGGCTGAATATTCTCATGTTTAAAATATATAAATTGTAAAAAGAATGAAACCTGGACCTGAAATGATGAGCCAAATGTAGTATCATTAAAACCGGGGGACTTGTGCCTACCACGGTTCAGCTGTGCTCAGACTCCAAATGGGCGCTGTCCGTTGTAATATCCCCAGCAAAACGTCCTACACTGAAGCCGTCCACATGTCGGATGGGGATGGAGATCATAGAGGGGATTTATTTGGAATTTCACAACAAGTTACATGTGGAAAAGCCGCACACAAAAAACACCTAGAACATAGACAACCAGAAAACGCACAAATCCACCAAGTGCAATTACAGGTGGCTATTTGTGGGAAGGGTGTGGCTACTAAATAAAATGTTGTAATGCAGAAATGCATACAAGGTTACCCATAATTACAAACCACACCCATACTTACTACTTAGTGGCCGCACCCTGCCTGCAGTTGACCACTATTCCCATAATTAGCTGCTACTGCACACCTGTAACTGCACATGGTGGTGTTACAGGACTGTTCACACACTGCGTTTACTGGCAAATTTTGGGGTGTAGCTGCAGTTCAGGTATGTAATATGTGCTATTCATGTCAATTACTAATATGGATGCTAGCTTATAATTTTAATTTGGAATGTCTTTGTGGTAGTCTACAAATTATCCTTAAAGAGTAATATATAACAAATTTGTATTTAGATTCAAGGAATTAATGACCAAAAATACCAATATTTAATTAGTGGTTTTGTCAAAACTGCTGCTTCTGCCTTGTGGGTAGATGCCAGTCTGTACTGGATGATGACCAACATGCAGTTTGTAATCTTTGCAATTTGATTTCCTGTAAAGTTTATCATAGATGGCAAAATCCAAGTTGTTTAGAAATTTCTAATTTTAACTCCTGAAGTTGTGACCAAAAATTCTCTGCAAACTAAACAGCATTGTTGTTGGGTGCTAAGTGATGAATTAGTCTGTCTGTGTGTCTTTGTCCTTCACCTGCTGGCCAGCAAACTTTTCTCTGTCCACTGTTCCTTCTACAGACAAACTAATCCTGCATTCCACCCCTTAACACCCAGTGCCCACATCTTACCTGCATGTGACCACACTTCGTTTTAGAATTAATATCACGTGGCCTTGACTAATGCCGGGGAGGCTCAGCTGCAGTCGCATAGTCTAGCGAATGTGCCTTTTTATGATTTGGCCTTTTTCCTGATGTCAATAAAGATTTTACACTACTGTCTTTTCTTTATTTGTAGACAATATTGCTCATTTATAATGTTCTATGATGTAATCACACATGTGTATGCCTTTAAGACAGGGATTCTGGGTAATATAATCTTGTGAATTTAAACTGTAACTGTCAATTCTGGAGAACTTGCAGTAAATGACTGATCTCTAGCTCCGCCCCCTCCATAGATGAGTTCTAGTTCAGTATTAGTATGTCTCCACTAAATCTTAACTTGCAGCTCAGTCCTGCAGAAGATGTCTCAGGTAAGACACTTTACAAAGTTACTTATTTACACGTGTCCATTGATTTATGAAATGAAGCGTAACTGTCAATTCTAGAGGTTGTGTTGGCCTTTAGCTCCTCCCCTCTACATAGATGAGTTATAACCATTCTATTTCAGTTTTGGGAGAATCTGTCTTCACTGAACAGATTTTTACTTTTTAGATTAAAAGTGAAAGCTCAGTTCAGGAGGAGAAGGAAGCAAATTTCCCTGATAAGATATATGGCAAAGTATCTTACTTTAATGTGTAGTATTGATTTCTGAAATAAAAATTACATCTGTGGTTCCACTTTAAGGACATGTGGGTAAGACATGAGAACTGTGCCTCCCATTGGCTGAAATGAGAACTGTGCCTCCCATTGGCTTGCCTCATTCTGATTAGTCCTAACTTTTATGCTTTTTGTCTATAAAGCCTAACTAATGTTAGTTGAATTGTATAATCCTTGATCACTTAAGCTTGTGTTAATGTACAGAAGGGTGTGGTGTCTAACACTTTTTTTTTTATACAATATTAGATATGGGGACTCTCAACTTTAAACAAAAATAAACAAACAAACCCCAAAACAGTACTTGCCTCATCCTCTTCACCCGACACTCCACTCTTTCTGTAGTGTGAATACTTAAGGCACCGTCACACACAGCAATATTGCTAGGCAATTTCACTGTCAATTTGCTGGTTGCAGTGAAATCATGGACACATTGTTACATTTGTACACAGCAATGTGTCCATGATTTCACTGCAACCAGCAAATTGCCAGTGAAATTGCATGCAATGTTGCGACGTGTAAAGATACCCTTAGTAGTGAGGTGGCAGCAGGACCATTGCAGGCTTTAGGGGTTCCTGAAAATGAGTGTTCAGGCTACATCTGAAGACTCTCAAATCAGGGATATGATTTGACATATTAAAGGCACAGAGTTACAGGATGGGGGAATCTCGACAGTCTGAAAAGCTATTGTGAGAGCAGAGGAGGAGGTCTGGTAAGGATTAGTGTGGGGGTATTGGGAGCTAGGTTTAGAGATGCATGGAGGAGACTGATTATGGATAACCCTCAGGTAATTTTTGTACTGGACTTGCTGGAGAACTATAAAGCAATGGGCAGAGGATTAACAAAGGGAAAGATGGATTATTTGGAGGTTAGTGAAAACAGACTGCAGTAGATGAGGTGGGAGATGTTGAGGGCATGCACTTGCATTTTAGTAGGCTCAGAAAAAAAAAATTCTAGAAATATTGATTTGGAGGTGGTACGGCTATGGATGTGTGGCTTGATAGACAAAGTAGAGTCAAAGGTTACTCCGAGGTAGTGGACTTGGGATCAAGGGGAAAGTGTGCAGTAATTTATTGTGGTGAAATGGAGAAAAGATGTGATTAGCTTGACTTTGTCCATATGGAGTTGTAGAAAACACAATAAGAAGGAGGATGTAGCTATTGGAGAGCAGAGACATGACATTTGGGTTACAGAGGTAGATTTCAACGTTGCCAGCCTGTAGGTGATACTGGAAGCCATGGGACTGAATTGTCCCAGGCTAAAGGTGAAAACAAAGCTGGGGCCACGGGGTAGATCATTGAGGGACACCAACACAGAGGATGAGATGAGTGGCATCAAAATGGAGAGCTGCTAAATGTGTGGTTAGTGAGGTATGTCGGGATCCAGGAGCTGGCAAGGTTTTTTTATTGCCAAGGGAAGAGTTGATCTGTGTAGTGGGAGACACCTCCTTTCTCCTCTTTCCCTTCCCTCAATCCCCTGATGTCTGGAGAACTCGCAGCTTTAAATTGTACTTCTGTCTTTCAGGTCAACTGATCACACTGCTGTCGTCTATCTCCTACTCCCCAATGGTGGTGAATATCTGTATAAGTGCTCCAATGAAGTAGAATAAAACCATGGACTTATTGTTAGGGGACAGTATATTGGGGGGCTAGCAGTTGGAGACATTATGGGAAGGGAAATTGTGTGAGGAAATGGTAAATGGACTTGAGATGAGGTGTGTTGTTGTTGGGAAACAGTGAGCTATTAACTACTCAAAAGCACAGCATAAGGTAAATATTTTTAGTCGGGAGCATTATGATCACACTTTTTTTTTAAATTTAAGGCACTATGTTGGGAAATGCTGAACATGAGAGTAAAGTCATCATGGTGCCTGGACCAGAAGGGAAGTAAAGAAACCTACTTCAGAGAAGATGTCACCTATAAGGTACCTGAATGTAGATGTTTATTTGTGATGCTGACTACATCTCATCAGTACTGTGTTTGTCTGATAAATACTAAACTACTCTTGGCAGTACCTTTTTGTTAAGGACATACCGGGAGGTGTGGGTTTATTTCGTACAATAGTATATGGTGTTGATCTCACATTTCAAGTGATTGCTATAGCATGCTTGGAACTGTGATTATGCTATTGGTTGATCCGGGTGATGTATTCATGTACTGATGGTAGTTCTGGTGAATTTATTCCCCCTCCCCTATAGATAATGCTTTATTGTGACTTATTGTCTCACATTTTTTTTGTGCTGTTCTAAAAGCTGCATTTTGTGTTTGTGGGAGTGACCATCTGCCAGCACTGTGTGGGGAGCCAGCAGACAAGGGCTTAAGAGATATTGTCAGTAAACTTTGTGAAGACAGATGACAGAACAGAGACGCTTGTAGAGGAGTTTCATCCTGACATTACTCTGCTCTGTGATGTAGTCTGATACATTGTTTGCAAGTGAGCTGCAGTCAGCAGTGCAGGCCATGTCCCCTCCTTTATCTGATTACATGCCCGTATTCACTGTGAAAATGGATGTGACACAGAATGAGCATCACACACAGTGAAATGGGGACATCTTGTGGAAGGTTTATGAATGTTCACCAACCAAAGTTTTCTAATAAAATATATTAAAGTGTCTTAAAATCATTTGCTCTACATCATTAAATAAAAATTTAAACGGCAGTTACGCTTTAAGGGCTACTACATTTGCATTTGTTAGCAGCATACAAGGCGTTGTCCAGGTTCGTGATGCAAAGTCTGCAGTTACTGTATGCGACTGCAGACGTCTGAATCCTGACAGAGCATTGGATTCTTAGTTGATAAGATTGTAAAGTCGTGTAACCATAAGTATGTGATTTGTATTGTATTGTATGGTCTCAAGCAGAGTAGACGTGTGATGTGTCGCTCAATTCACTAAGTGAGACTGCCCATGCTATGCTAATCAAAATAAGGCTGGAAGGATGCAAATTGCATACTTGCAGTCAAATAACACCCAGCGAGGAGAATCATGACAGCACACCGTGCAAAAGCTTTGAGCATTCAGAAGTCTGCAGACTTTCCTCACTAACCTGGACTATCACTTCAACTACAAAAAAAAGATATTTCTCAGTGCTTTATAATGACTGCGTGTAATATGCTCACTGTTAAGATTTGGCTGTATTTGCTATGCAGGAATGCTGCATTCAGTGGTGTATTTAGATTGCCATGCAGCAGGGGGTTGACGGTCCTCTTGAAGCTGAATTCTTACCCCAGGTGCCAAAAAACCTACATCCACCTTTCATTGGAGGGAACTATGGTGGACAGAAACAAGTATTGTGTATAAAAAAAAAAAAAGGAAAACAAGTGGCACTCACCAAGTTGCTGTATGTGGTTTTGTTTTTTTATTTTTATTTATTTTTTTTTATCCGTTACAGGTGCAGGGAGGGAAGGGGTGCAGGATCCGACAACAGTCAGCTGTTTCACGCTATCAGCACTTCAACAGGTCCAAGATTGCGTGAAACGGCTGACTTTTGTCCGACCCTGCACCCCCTTCCCTCCCTGCACCTGTGACCCTGTGATGGATTAAAAATCACAGCAACTTGGTGAGTGGCACTTGTTTTACTTTTTTTATACATAATGGACTTGTGTTAAAGCAGAGCAACACCGAAGCCTAATTGTTGCAGTCCACATTGAGGAGCTGATTAGCCCACACCTGGAACCAGTGCCCGGTTTTTCACTCTTAGTTAATACTTGTTTCCTAGAAAAATAACAGTTTGAAGACATGGGATAAAGAAGATGAGAATTTTTTTTAAGTCATCATTTTCAGCAGGTGACGGCCAATTTGAATAATTAAATGTGGTAGTCATCCTGTAAGTGCGTGTTATCCCCCAGTGCAGCTTTCGTATGATGTTTGTGTGCCAGGTTGGTCTACTGATTAGTTGACTTGTGTTATGCTTGAGAGGCAGCTGAGTTACTATCTGGTGTGGGTGCGCTACTGTATAAAACATGGTCTGTAGTTTAGCGAGTATATGGTGGACAGTGGTAGAGGATTCTGTGTGTCTAGGCTATTACCATAATTGTGTATTATGAAAATGGTACACCAATAGCATACCATCTATTATACTCCAAATTGGTGATTTTACCTCCTGAAGTAGCAACCAATGGGGCCCATGAGCTGTTTAAAATCATGCTTCCACAGGGCATTTTGATTTCTATGTTATCTGTGTACGCGGGATGCAGATACATTAGAACACAATGGTGGAGAAGGGCTGAACAGTGATAGATCTGAGACTCTCATCAACACCAATACATTACTACTGTATATTTGATATTTGAATAGCGTCATTTCCGGTCAGGTGATGTCAGTACGCCCACGCAGCTCTTTAGGCTTCAAGCACTGCATTGCGCATGTGGTGCTTGAAGCAGTACACAGCGGTGTGGGTGTACTGACGTCACCTAACCGGAAATGACGCGATTCACGTCATTACAGCCCAGGCATAGCAGGGAGGCACTGAATACAACATGAATAGAAGATCACGCCTATTAAGGCGTGATC
Organism: Allobates femoralis; assembly: GCA_033576535.1. Lineage (NCBI taxonomy): Eukaryota > Metazoa > Chordata > Amphibia > Anura > Aromobatidae > Allobates > Allobates femoralis. Next base: position 70,863,694 of record JARQOC010000012.1, read on the forward strand.
TTATGACAAAATGGCACATTCAGAACATGTCCTAGGGGCTAACTAATGAGTAAGTAATAAAACATTTTTCTCCACTTTCACAGGATACTTTTAAGAGAGAAAAGGAGTGTGAGACTAGTGATGGGATGCTGCAGGGACATGTTTTTGACGCTTAGGTGGCATATTGGAGATGACAGGATCCCTTTAAGGAGAGGAGAGATTTCCTGGTTAAGTTAAGACAAGAAAGTGCTGCTGTACAGTTTCCATTGCCTCTTCCTGGAGGAACCCTATTGTATGTGCCCACAGCTCTTATCTGATGTGTGCATGTGCAAAAAGAATTTCCTCCCACAAGGGACACTAATGTGGTACTACTCTAGGACCAGAAGGAATGGGTCTCATAGGAACAGCAGACCGGTGCGCGAGCATGGTGGAGGAAGAAAATGTAACAGGAACAGCTGCGATAGGCAGTGGGGAACCATCATATGATGAGTGCCAGAAGAGTCGGATAAAGGAAAAGGTCCATTATGGTATATGTGGCAATGTAATGACATCAAACGGTTTATTAGTAGTGATAAGCAAGTGTAATCGTTACTACTCGCGACTAACACGGATAGATTCATGATACTCGTTACTTGGCAAATATCACTGGTGCTCATGAGTGATGTGTCGATCATTATCGATCTTAAATAAATTGACAGCTCCCTTCAGTACACAGTGAGCTGGCACCTCGGGGAGAGCAGATTGGATGTTAGGATTTCTCTGGAGGCACAGCAAGGTGAGTTATGCAGTAGACATGCAAAAACGTCCACCCTGTCCCAGAAGTACTTGTTTTCCGGCAGGATGTGTGGGTGGAGCCTAACATTGGACACTCTATTTGGATGAATATTCGAATATTAAAAAGTACTTGTTACCAGTATAGCGAGTGTGAATGTTATGCCACTCGCTCATCATATTTATTAGTTACCTGTTCTAATTAGTCCTGGGTGTGTGGCAGCCCCTGCATTCGAGGGTGAGAAGATGGATGCTGACAGAACCACACAATCACCCCACACAGACTTCCCCACACAATCTGGGACCAGCTGGCAAAGTGAGATGCTAGAGCGGCAGGGCAGCTCACTTCAAGCGGCACTGCAATGTAATAGCTGTATCTCCATCCAGACTACTCACCTCTGGTCCCCCAGGAATTGGTGGGGGACCCATAAGTAACTGTACCCTAAGAGTTTCCAGTCATGTGGCTCCTGTGCAGGTCATTGACCAGGCTGGGGTGTGATGTACAACAAGAAGGCTTGCCATAAGCATAGAGGGAGCACACCCAGTAATATATATTTAAATCAATACAAAGCTTTATTTAACAAATATGTGGACAAACATATGAAACAGTTTAAAAACTTGTATAGAGGGTCCCCAAACAAATGACAACATTGCACAATCACAGAATGCGGGAAAACCATTTTGACATCAGTGAGTACAAATCTATTTATCCGGCAGGATACAGGAATATGTTGCATGCCAAGGGCCGCTATTTTGATGTCAAGTAATATACTTTGTATTTTTCCCAAATTTCAAAAATGGTCTCCCTCAGAGACGTGGACACAAAGATGTATAAATCACAATTGGTAATCAATAGCAGGTAATGGGGATATAGGTATTGTGCAGTTATATCTGCCAAACCAGTTGGTAGATATTCCAAGGTGCTAAATCATAACATAGAACCACAAATTGCTGAAAGCTAAACTATTAAAGTTTGAGGGGAGCCACCTATGGCATCTATCAGGGTGGTCAATACCAGAATATATTTAGTCCATTACAGCCCTGTGTACCATGATGTGTACAGCAAGGAGGTTGGAATGTAAGGGGCCCTAAATCCCTTTGTACATTTAGTTTGCTGTGCGACCACAATATACACCAGGCACATGAAATATTCTGGTATTGACCACCCTGATAGATGCCATAGGTGGTTCCCCTCATAAACGTGTTGAATCATTTAGCTTTCAGCAAATTGTGGTTCTATGTTGTGATTTAGCACCTTAGAATATCTATCAACTGGCAGATATAACTGCACAATACCTATATCCCTGCACACTTGATCTGTATACGTGTTACCTGCTATTGATTACCAATTGTGATTTATACATCTATATGTACAGTGGGGACATTACACTGTGTGTGGAGGGAATGTACTGTGGGGATATTATACTGTGTGGAGGGAATGTACTGTGGGGACATTATAATGTGTGGAGGGAATGTACTGTAAGGACATTATACTGTGTAGATGGAATGTACTGTGGGGACATTATACTGTGTGGATGGAATGTACTGTGGGGATATTATACTGTGATGGAATGTACTGTGGGGATATTATACTGCGTGGAGGGAATGTACTGTGGGGATATTATACTGTGTGTGTGAAGGGAAAGTACTGTTGGGACATTATAGTGTGATGGAATGTACAGTGGGGACATCATACTGTGTGAGGGAATGTACTGCGAGGACATTATACTGTGTGTGGAGGGAATGTACTGTGGTGATATTATACTGTGTGGAGGGAATGTACTGTGGGGATATTATACTGTGTGGAGGGAATGTACTGTGGGGATATTATACTGTGTGGATGAAATATACTGTGGGGAAATTATACTGTGTGGATGAAATATACCGTGAGGACATCATACTGTGTGGAGGGAATGTACTGCGGGGATATTATACTGTGGGGACATTATACTGTGTGTGGAGGGAATGTACTGTGGGGCTACTATACTGTGGGGACATCATACTGTGTGGAGGGAATGTACTGTGGGGACATTATACTGTGTGTGGAGGGAATGTACTGTGGGGACATCATACTGTGTGAGGGAATGTACTGCGAGGACATTATACTGTGTGTGGAGGGAATGTAGTGTGGGGATATTATACTGTGTGGAGGGAATGTACTGTGGGGATATTATACTGTGGGGACATTATACTGTGTGTGGAGGGAATGTAGTGTGGGGATATTATATTGGTGGAGGGAATGTACTGTGGGGATATTATACTGTGGGGACATTATACTGTGTGTGGAGGGAATGTAGTGTGGGGATATTATATTGTGTGGAGGGAATGTACTGTGGGGATATTATACTGTGGGGACATTATACTGTGTGGAGGGAATGTACTGTGGGGCTAATGTACTGTGTGGAGGGAATGTACTGTGGGGACAATATAACTGTGTAGATGGAATGTACTGTGGGGACAATATACTGTGTGGAGGGAATTTACTGTGGGTACATTATACTGTGTGGAGGGAATGTACTGTGGGGATGTTATACTGTGGGGACATTATACTGTGTGGATGGAATGTACTGTGGGGACATTATACTGTGTGGAGAGAATGTACTGTGGGGATATTATACTGTTGGGAGGGAATGTACTGATGAGGACATTATACTGTGTGGAGGGAATGTACTGTGAGGACATTATACTGTGTGGATGGAAATATACTGTGGGACATTATACTGTGTATGATGGAATGTACTGTGGGGATATAATACTGAGTAGATGGAATTACTGTGGGGAATTATAATACTGTGTAGATGGAATGTACTGTGGGGACAATATACTGTGTGAGGGAATGTACTGCGAGGACATATATACTGTGTGTGGAGGAATGTACTGTGGGGATATTATACTGTGTGTGGAGGGAATGTACTGTGGGGACATTATACTGTGTGTTGCAGGGAATGTACTGTGGGGACAGATATACTGTGTGGATGGAATGTACTGTGGGGACCAATATACTGTGTGGAGGGGAATGTTACTGTGTGGGACAATATACTGTGTGGAGGGAATTTACTGTGGGTACATTATACTGTGTGGAGGGAATGTACTGTGGGGATGTTATACTGTGGGGACATTATACTGTGTGGATGGAATGTACTGTGGGGACATTATACTGTGTGGAGAGAATGTACTGTGGGGATATTATACTGTGTGGAGGGAATGTACTGTGAGGACATTATACTGTGTGGAGGGAATGTACTGTGAGGACATTATACTGTGTGGATGGAATATACTGTGGGGACATTATACTGTGTAGATGGAATGTACTGTGGGGATATAATACTGAGTAGATGGAATGTACTGTGGGGATATTATACTGTGTAGATGGAATGTACTGTGGGGACAATATACTGTGTGAGGGAATGTACTGCGAGGACATTATACTGTGTGTGGAGGGAATGTACTGTGGGGATATTATACTGTGTGTGGAGGGAATGTACTGTGGGGACATTATACTGTGTGTGCAGGGAATGTACTGTGGGGACAATATACTGTGTGGATGGAATGTACTGTGGGGACCAATATACTGTGTGGAGGGAATGTACTGTGGGGACATTATACTATGTGGGGGGAATGTACTGTGGGGACATTATACTATGTGGGGGGAATGTACTGTGGGGACATTATACTATGTGGGGGGGAATGTACTGTGGGGACATTATACTATGTGGGGGGAATGTACTGTGGGGATATTATACTGTGTGGATAGAATGTATTGTGGGGATATTATACTGTGTAGATGAAATGTACTGTGGGGATATTATACTGTGTGGATGGAATATACCCTGAGGGAATGTACTGTGAGGACATTATACTCTGTGGCGGGAATGTACTGTGGGGATATTTTACTGTGTGGATGGAATGTACTGTGGGGACATTATACTATGTGGGGGGAATATACTGTGGGGACAATATACTGTGTGGAGGGAATGTACTGTGGGGATATTATACTGTGTAGATGAAATGTACTGTGGGGATATTATACTGTGTGTAGGGAATGCACTGTGGGGCTAATATACTGTGGGGACATTATACTGTGTGGATGAAATATACCATGAGGACATCATACTGTGTGGAGGGAATGTAGTGTGGGGATATTATACTGTGTGGATGGAATGTACTGTGGGGATATTATACTGTGTGGATAGAATGTACTGTGGGGATATTATACTGTGTGGATGGAATGTACTGTGGGGATATTATACTGTGTGGATAGAATGTACTGTGGGGATATAATACTGTGTAGATGGAATGTACTGTGGGGACAATATACTGTGGGGAGGGAATGTACTGTGAGGACATTATACTGTGTGGAGGGAATGTAGTGTGGGGATATTATACTGTGTGGAGGGAATGTACTGTGGAGATATTATACTGTGTGGAGGGAATGTACTGTGGGATATTATACTGTGTGGATATTATACTGTGGGGATATTATACTGTGGGGATATTATACTGTGTGGAGGGAATGTACTGTGGGGACATTATACTGTGTGTAGATGAAATGTACTGTGGGTACATTATACTGTGTGGAGGGAATGTACTGTGGGGACATTATACTGTGTGTAGATGAAATGTACTGTGGGTACATTATACTGTGTGGAGGGAATGTACTGTGGGGATATTATACTGTGGGGACATTATACTGTGTGGATGGAATGTACTGTGGGGACATTATACTGTGTAGATGGAATGTACTGTGGGGATATTATACTGTGTGGAGGGAATGTACTGTGAGGACATTATACTGTGAGGAGGGAATGTACTGTGAGGACATTATACTGTGTGGAGGGAATGTACTGTGGGGATATTATACTGTGTGGATGGAATATACTGTGGGGACATTATACTGTGTGGATGGAATGTACTGTGGGGACATTATACTGTGTGGATAGAATGTACTGTGGGGATATAATACTGTGTAGATGGAATGTACTGTGGGGATATTATACTGTGTGGAGGGAATGTACTGTGAGGACATTATACTGTGAGGAGGGAATGTACTGTGAGGACATTATACTGGGTGGAGGGAATGTACTGTGGGGATATTATACTGTGTGGATGGAATATACTGTGGGGACATTATACTGTGTGGATGGAATGTACTGTTGGGACATTATAATGTGTGGAGGGAATGTACTGTGAGGACATTATACTGTGTGTGGAGGGAATGTAGTGTGGGGATATTATACTGTGTTTGGAGGGAATATAGTGTGGGGATATTATACTGTGTGGAGGGAATATACCCTGAGGGAATGTGCAGTGGGGACAATATACTGTGTGGAGGGAATGTACTGTGAGGACATTATACTGTGTGGAGGGAATGTACTGTGGGGATATTATACTGTGTGGATGGAATATACTGTGGGGACATTATACTGTGTGGATGGAATGTACTGTTGGGACATTATAATGTGTGGAGGGAATGTACTGTGAGGACATTATACTGTGTGTGGAGGGAATGTAGTGTGGGGATATTATACTGTGTGTGGAGGGAATGTAGTGTGGGGATATTATACTGTGTGGAGGGAATATACCCTGAGGGAATGTACTGTGGGGCTACTATACTGTGGGTACATTATACTGTGTGGAGGGAATGTACTGTGGGGATATTATACTGTGGGGACATTATACTGTGTGGATGGAATGTACTGTGGGGACATTATACTGTGTGGAGGGAATGTTCTGTGGGGCTACTATACTGTGGTGACAATATACTGTGTGAGGGAATGTACTGTGAGGACATTATACTGTGTGTGGAGGGAATGTAGTGTCGGGATATTATACTGTGTGGATGGAATTTACTGTGGGGATATTATACTGTGTAGATGGAATGTACTGTGGGGATATTATACTGTGGGGACATTATACTGTGTGTGGAGGGAATGTAGTGTGGGGATATTATACTGTGTGGATGGAATGTACTGTGGGGACATTATACTATGTGGGGGGAATGTACTGTGGGTACATTATACTGTGTGGAGGGAATGTTCTGTGGGGCTACTATACTGTGGTGACAATATACTGTGTGAGGGAATGTACTGTGAGGACATTATACTGTGTGTGGAGGGAATGTAGTGTCGGGATATTATACTGTGTGGATGGAATTTACTGTGGGGATATTATACTGTGTAGATGGAATGTACTGTGGGGATATTATACTGTGGGGACATTATACTGTGTGTGGAGGGAATGTAGTGTGGGGATATTATACTGTGTGGTGGGAATGTACTGTGGGGACAATATACTGTGGGGACATTATACTGTGTAGATGGAATGTACTGTGGGGATATTATACTGTGTGGAGGGAATGTACTGTGAGGACATTATACTGTGAGGAGGGAATGTACTGTGAGGACATTATACTGTGTGGAGGGAATGTACTGTGGGGATATTATACTGTGTTGATGGAATATACTGTGGGGACATTATACTGTGTGGATGGAATGTACTGTTGGGACATTATAATGTGTGTGGAGGGAATGTAGTGTGGGATATTATACTGTGTGTGGAGGGAATGTAGTGTGGGGATATTATACTGTGTGGAGGGAATATACCCTGAGGGAATGTACTGTGGGGCTACTATACTGTGGGTACATTATACTGTGTGGAGGGAATGTACTGTGGGGATATTATACTGTGGGGACATTATACTATGTGGGGGGAATGTACTGTGGGTACATTATACTGTGTGGAGGGAATGTTCTGTGGGGCTACTATACTGTGGGGACAATATACTGTGTGAGGGAATGTACTGTGAGGACATTATACTGTGTGTGGAGGGAATGTAGTGTCGGGATATTATACTGTGTGGATGGAATTTACTGTGGGGATATTATACTGTGTGGAGGTAATGTACTGTGGGGATATTATACTGTGGGGACATTATACTGTGTAGATGGAATGTACTGTGGGGATATTATACTGTGTGTGGAGGGAATATACCCTGAGGGAATGTACTGTGGGGCTACTATACTGTGTGAGGGAATGTACTGTGGGGATATTATACTCTGTGGAGGGAATGTACTGTGGGGATATTATACTGTGTGTGGATGGAATGTAGTGTCGGGATATTATACTGTGTGGTGGGAATGTACTGTGGGGACAATATACTGTGGGGATATTATACTGTGTAGATGGAATGTACTGTGGGAATATTATAGTGTGTGTGCAGGAATGTACTGTGGGGATATAATACTTTGTAGATGGAATGTACTTTGGGGATATTATACTGTGTGGAGGGAATATACTGTGTGGAGGGAATGTACTGTGGGGATATTATACTGTGGGGACATTATACTGTGTGTGGAGGGAATGTACTGTGGGGACATTATACTGTGTGGAGGGAATTTACTGTGGGGATATTATACTGTGTGGAGGGAATGTACTGTGGGGATATTATACTGTGGGGACATTATACTGTGTGGAGGGAATGTACTGTGGGACATTATACTGTGTGGAGGGAATGTACTGTGCGGATATTATACTGTGTGGATGGAATGTAGTGTCGGGATATTATACTGTGTGGGGAATGTAGTGTCGGGGATATTATACTGTGTGGAGGGAATGTACTTGGGGATATTATACTGTGTGGAGGAATGTACTGTGGGGATATTATACTGTGGGGACATTATACTGTGTGGAGGGAATGTACTGTGGGGCTAATGTACTGTGTGGAGGGAATGTACTGTGGGGACAATATACTGTGTGGAGGGAATGTACTGTGGGGATATTATACTGTGTGGAGGGAATGTACTGTGGGGATATTATACTGTGGGGACATATACTGTGTGGAGGAATGTACTGTGGGGCTAATATACTGTGGGGACATTATACTGTGTAGATGGAATGTACTGTGGGGATATATACTGAGTAGATGGAATGTACTGTGGGGAATTATACTGTGTAGATGGAATGTACTGTGGGGACATATACTGTGTGAGGAATGTACTGCGAGGACATTATACTGTTGTGGAGGAATGTACTGTGGGGACATCATACTGTGTGAGGGAATGTACTGTGGGGATATTATACTGTGTGGGAGGGAATGTACTGTGGGGACCAATATACTGTGTAGGATACATTATACTGTGTGTGGTAGGGAATGTAGGTGTCGTGGATATTATACTGTGTGGATGGAATGTACTGTGGGGATATAATGCTGTGTAGATGGAATGTACTGTGGGGACAATATACTGTGTGGAGGGAATGTACTGTGGGGCTAACATACTGTGGGGACATTATACTGTGTAGATGGAATGTACTGTGGGGCTAACATACTGTGGGGACATTATACTGTGTGTGGAGGGAATGTAGTGTGGGGATATTATACTGTGTGGTGGGAATGTACTGTGGGTACATTATACTGTGTGGATGGAATATACCGTGAGGGAATGTACTGTGAGGACATAATACTGTGTGTGGAGAGAATGTAGTGTCGGGATATCATACTGTGTGGATAGAATGTTCTGTGGGGTTATTATACTGTGTAGATGGAATGTACTGTGGGGACATTATACTCTGTGGATAAAATATACCGTGAGGACATCATACTGTGTGGAGGGAATGTACTGTGGGGACATTATACTGTGTGGAGGGAATGTACTGTGGGGATATTATACTGTGTGGAGGGAATGTAGTGTGGGGATATTATACTGTGTGGATGGAATGTTGTGTCGGGATATCATACTGTGTGGATGGAATGTACAGTGAGGACATTATACTGTGTGTGGAGGGAATGTAGTGTCGGGATATTATACTGTGTGTGGAGGGAATGTACTGTGGGGACAATATACTGTGGGGACATTATACTGTGTGGATGGAATATACCATGAGGAAATGTATGTGGGGATATTATACTGTGTGGAGGGAATGTAACAGTGGGGACAATATACTGTGTGAAGGGAATGTAGTGTGGGGATATTATACTGTGTGTGGAGGGAATGTAGTGTCGGGATATTATACTGTGTGGAGGGAATGTAGTGTCGGGATATTATACTGTGTGTGGAGGGAATGTACTGTGGGGACAATATACTGTGGGGACAATATACTGTGGGGACAATATACTGTGGATGGAATATACCGTGAGGGAATGTACTGTGAGGACATTATACTGTGTGTGGAGAGAATGTAGTGTCGGGATATTATACTGTGTGGAGGGAATGTACTGTGGGGACAATATACTGTGTGGAGGGAATGTACTGTGGGGATATTATACTGTGGGGACATTATACTGTGTGTGGAGGGAATGTACTGTGGGGACAATATACTGTGTGGAGGGAATGTACTGTGGGGACATTATACTGTGTGTGGAGGGAATGTAGTGTGGGGACATTATACTGTGTGTGGAGGGAATGTAGTGTGGGGACATTATACTGTGTGGAGGGAATGTACTGTGGGGACATTATACTGTGTGTGGAGGGAATGTAGTGTGGGGACATTATACTGTGTGGAGGGAATGTACTGTGGGGACAATATATTGTGTGGAGGGAATGTACTGTTTGGCTAATATACTGTGGGGACATTACACTGTGTGGATGAAATATACCGTGAGGACATCATACTGTGTGGAGGGAATGTACTGTGGGGACATTACACTTTGTGTGGAGGAAATGTACTGTGGGGATATTATACTGTGTGGAGGGAATGTACTGTGGGGACATTACACTGTGTGGATGAAATATACCGTGAGGACATCATACTGTGTGGAGGGAATGTACTGTGAGGACATTATACTGTGTGGAGGGAATGTACTGTGAGGACATTATACTGTGTGTGGAGGGAATGTACTGTGGAGATATTATACTGTGTGGAGGGAATGCACTGTGGGGATATTATACTGTGGGGACATTATACTTTGTGGAGGAAATGTACTGTGGGGATATTATACTGTGTGGTGGGAATGTATTGTGGGGACAATATACTGTGGGGACATTATACTGTGTAGATGGAATAAAAGCTAAAACAATATCCCTATTGAATTATTCACTCCAAAAACCAATATATTACAACAGAAAAGGATACCTTTTCTACAGGAATGATGACAAATGATATCAAGATATAAATGATTCCAAATTTTATTTATATTTCATATCAAAAAAATCCATAAAATTATTAAAAAATCCAGAGCATATCCTCTTAGGGATCCACAGGAATACAACCATAGCAGTATATATTACATAGTATATAACATTCAAAACATTCTTTCAATAGCCACACAAATGTATATTACCATTATCTCAAGTGGCACGGTTTTGTGGTATTAATCTTATGTATAGAGGGAAACCAAAAAGTAGCTGGACTGCCAAAGAACCGGTTGCTTTAACCATTGATAACCACACTCTCACTGAGGTATCTTATATTCATATGGTATCACCAAACCTAAGCCTTCAGCATTAGCCAGTTCCCACTGTCTCTATTATAGTCCAAACAAAACCCCCCTATAGAATGTTAGGAAGTATACCTGATCCTGACCGCTGTGCTGTAGCTGTGGTCCCTTCTCCCCTACGTCCGTTTCGCACCACGCCCCCCAGAAGAAGCGAGGTGCGAAACGGACGGGCATCACTGTGTGTGTATGTGGGGGGGGGGCATTATTACTGGAACCTCAAAGTATTGTCAAGATTGTGTAGCTTGTGGTGAGGAGCACTTTAGTTTTTCCACGTATTCTAGGACCTCTTATGAGTCCACAGATTATAGAAACCCAGGGCCACAGACTGTAGTGGGCCCCTATGCAAGAAATATGTTTGCCCCCCCCCCCCCACTCCCCCCTCAAGATGGTGGTGTTAGGATTGGGGTTTGTATGACGTCATGTGAGCCCCGACCGAGATTACTGACACCACTGGAGCGGTGCCAGAACAGAAGAGGAGTACAGGCTCTTGCTGTATGTCAGGTAAATATATGGAATCAGAAGTGGTTGGTATGTGAAGCTACAATTCCCAGTACATCCTCACAATGGTAAGGAGTTGCTGGAAGTTGTTGTTACCAGTCATCATGACTGTGGATTATACAGGAACCACAGTACAAATGAGAGTCAGTATCACAAACAATCTTTTACATCCAGACACCTTTATAGATGACGACATCTTCCCAGATTGAAGTTTTCCTCCCTGGTCTCCATGTTGTACAGGCGCCATGATGAGATTTCTCTCCTGCAGCTTTTCTCTCCAGATTTCCCTCTTCAGCAGCACTTCCTGACATGGCGACCCTAAAAATAAACAGTATCTGCTGCCGAAATATAAATATCTACCATACTGCACCCTGAATAAATATTTACCCATTACTATGCTTCCTACACAAAAAATCTTTCCCCCCCCTAAACACACACACACACACACACACACACACACACACACACACACACACACACACACACACACACTGCCTTCTTCAAAATGGGCCCACCATCTGCACTTCAAAGGGAACCTGTGCCCCCCCCCCCCCCTCACCAGGGCCTATGAAGGTAAAAGCCACCTTCAGCAGCACTAAAGCTGCATTCTGTGAAGGTGACTCTTATGTGTATTATCCCCGGGGACTCTGAAATAATGACTTTAATAAATTAGCCCCTATACATGGACTGGTGGGTGTGGCCTTTACCAAGCTCTCAACCGCCTGCCTGCTGTCCTTCATTTCCCCCCCTCCTCTCCTCTGGGCTCCGCCTCCTCTCTGCTCCTTATGTCCCCAGCACCTGCGCTGTGAAATCCTGTCTCAGGCACGCGCAGTGTGCGCTGCCCGACAAGTGAGGTGATATGATCTCGTCACATCGCTTGAGTATAGCGGAGGCCCCAGATCCTGGCCCTGCAGTGTTAAGATGTATTCACATTGCGGGGCTGGGGCCTCCACTAGACACAGGCGCAATGTGAGGAGATCATGAGACCTCACTTCTCGAGCAGCGCACACTGCGCCTTTCTATATTATCTCCACCATACAACATCTAGGCATAAAGTTCCCCCCCCACTGCTCATACTATGCCCCTTTTAACAAACCACTCTCTAATTCTCTCTAATGTCCCAATTTGCGACATAATATTCCTCATTACGCCATAAAAAAAAACAATGCCCTATAATATTTGTCATTACCCTATAAAGCCACCCACTGCCACATACTGTTTTTAATCTAATATATAAAGCTGAATGTATGTATGTATGTATGTATGTATATCAGGGATTGGCATCTACATCGTCGCAACTACAGCCTCAAAATTTTGCAGAGTCGCACGTCTGGACCCCGGGAGCGTTATAGGCTATGTTGTGAGGCGAAATTTTAACCCTGCACATTCCAATTCACTAAACAATTTTGCCCCTATCTACATAATGGAGAAAAAGTGACAGTTACCAGTTGTGAATGAGAGGGGCTTAATGATAGCACCAAAGACTAACAGCACATACCAGCATATAGTCACTAAGGTGGGGCCCCAACATGAGATATTCACCACGCACGGGGACATGTATACACACCACACGCACACAGAGTAACAGCAAGTGTATAGTTGCTAAGGTGCAGCCCCAACATTGGACACTCACCACGCACCCGAACAAACACACACACACACACCACATAGACCCCCCCCACAAGGACACACACACACATAGCTACCCTATAGGGACACATGCACTCACCCCACAGGGACACACACACACAACACAGAGACACACACGCCCCACAGACATCCCCGCCCCCCCACAGGGACACACACACATACACACCCTATAGGGACACATGCACTCACACCACACGGACACGCACACATCACACAGACAGACACAGATGGATGTGCACAAATCACCTCACACAACTCACCTCATACGTGTGCTATCATTAATTTCCTAACATAAACATCTGATTAAAAACAGCCAATGTGCAACACATGTGTCATATAGGGAATTAAGGCAAATGTCAGTCACATGAGCTGTCTCTTATGTGTATGTGTGAGGTAACATATACTGCCCGGCCAGGGGGAGGGTTTACTGTTGGCTGGAGATTTATTAGGCTGCCTATAGCAATCAATCACAGCTCAGCTTCTATTTTCCTACAGGTCATTAATATGACATATTCAAATTAGTGATGGGCGAGTCCTAAATTACTCGGAATCGCTTGACTCTAGCGAGTCCGAGCCCGGGACTTGCTACTCGTTGCGAGTCCAATGTTAATGAATAGGGAAGCGAGTAATAGCGAGTATGTGTGCGATTTACAAATCACAGATGTGTCTCGGAAGCTTCAGCATGAAGCAATCCTAGTTTTGTCAGAGACTGACAAAACTAGGATTGCCATTGATTTGCATTGGACTCGTTTACTGTGCAAGTAATCGCTGGGAAACTCGCACAGATAAGAGTCCGGCTGTCTGCTCTGTGTGCAGGCTGCCGCAGCTCCAGGGTCCTAGAGCCCGCCTGCTGCCTGATGTAGCAGAGCTGAGATTCTCAGTCTGCTCATTCCCTGTGCATAGACATCTATATCTATGCACAGGGGATGTAGCAGAGAGGATATCGCGTTTGGGACTACGTCGGACGGAAGAGGATTTTTTTAATTAAAGATGGAGTCCCTAATGGCTTTTTTTTTTATTTCTAATAAAAAATTTTCTCTGTATTTTTTTTAAAACAATTTAATAGAAATTCATGGCGGTCATGTCTAATATTGGCGTGACCGCCATAAATTTCGGGCTTAGGGCCAGCTGATAATACAAAGCTGGCCCTAACCTCTTTATTACCCAGCGTGCCACCGCAACCAGGGCCGCTGGAAGAGCGGGGTTCAGCGCCAGAGGATGGCGCTTCAATGAACGCGCCATCTTCTGGGGTGGCTGCGGGCTGCAATTTGCAGCGGGGGTGCCCAGAAACCTTGGGCATCCCTGCGCTGCGGATTCCAGTCCCCAGCTGCTTAGCTGTACCTGGCTAGACATAGAAATTGCGCAGAGCCCCACGCATTTTTTTTTTAATTATTTCATGAAATTCATGAAATAATAAAAAAAAAGGGCTCCCCTATATTCTTGTGTCTGGCCAGGTACAAATAGGCACCTGGGGGTTGGGGGCAGCCTATCGCTGCCTGCTAGATCCAGCTGGTTCCAGAAATACAGCGAAGCCCATGTAATTTTTTTTTCTGAAAAACAATCCTAAAAAAGGGACTGCATCTTTATTAACCCCTCACCAATGGTCCAGGGGTTAATAAAGATGCAGTCCCTTTTATTTACATTGTTTTATGGATTTGTCAGAAAAAAATTTCACGTGGGCTTCGCCGTATTTCTGGAACTAGCCGGATCCAGCAGGCAGCGACGGGCTGCCCCCAACCCCCAGGTGCCTATTTGTACCTGGCCAGACACTAGAATATAGGGGAGCCCTTTTTTTTTTTTTTTTTATTATTTCACGAATTTCATGAAATAATTAAAAAAAAAAAAATGCGTGGGGCTCCGCGCAATTTCTATGTTTAGCCAGCTACAGCTAAGCAGCTGGGGGCTGGAATCCAAGCTTTCTGGGCACCCCCCGCTGCAAATTTCAGCCCGCAGCCGCCCCAGAAGATGGCGCGTTCATTGAAGCGCCATCCTCTGGCGCTGAACCCCGCTCTTCCAGCGGCCTTGGTGGCGGTGGCACGCTGGGTAATAAAGGGGTTAATACCAGCTTTGTTATACAAGCTGGTATTAAGCCCGAGCTTCTTAATGTCAGGCCACGTTTGACCCGGCCACTAAATCTCCAATAAAGGGTTAAAAAAACACAACACAGAGAATTTTTTATTAGAAATAAAAAGCCATTAGGGACTCCATCTTTAATTAAAAAAATCCTCTTCCGTCCGACGTAGTCCAAAACGCGATGTCCTCTCTGCTACATCCCCTGTGCATAGATATAGATGTCTATGCACAGGGAATGAGCAGACTGAGAACAATCGCAGCTCTGCTACATCATCTCTGTGAGCAGGCGGGCTCTAGGACCCTGGAGCTGCGGCAGCCTGCACAGAGCAGACAGCTGGACTCGGCTCGCAAAGTAACAGCAGTTACTTTGCGAGTTTCCCTGCGATTACTTGCACAGTAATCAGACCAATGCAAATCAATGGCAATCCTAGTTTTGTCAGAGTCTCTGACAAAACTAGGATTGCCATTGATTTGCATTGGACTCGTTGTTGTGCGAGTAATCTCTGGGAAACTCGCAGAGTACCGAGTCCTGCGAGTCCCTTACTACTCGCCGAGTAACGAGTCCTAGCGAGTAGACTCGCCCATCCCTAATTTAAATTCTATTTTGTTATAGCTAACAGCAGTTATTTATTAACCCGGACGTAGCTGGGTACTATAGCTAGTTACCCTATAAAGCCATCCACCGCCCTATACTGTACCTCAATACACTTGGAAAGCATCCTCAATCTAACTGAAATCATTCTGCAGCTGATCTTTGGCTCCTGGAGCGCTCACCTGTCAGTGCTGCCCTGTGTGTCCTCTCCACCTCTGCAGCCCGTCCCCGGGACCAGTGTGTAGAGAGCCAAAGCATGTCAGTGCCAGGGCTGAGGGTCACTGCTCCGCCCTTCTCTGCCTCCATCCTGGCACCAAGGGAGACAGTCTCCAGCCAGGTCCTGCATGAATACTTTGCAGGCCGGGACTTTCTCAGTGTAGTGAAGGGTCTTTGAGTCACATGACTGTGATGTCACCAAAGATCCTTCTGCAGTCCAGGCCTGACACCAGCCCACCCACACATCCCCCCCCCCATCCTGCCCGCCCCACTCGCTCCATCACCTACTCGCTCCATCCTGCTCGCCCCGCTTGCTCCATCCTCTCCCCCGCTTGCTCCATCACCTACTCGCTCCATCCTGCCAGCCCCGCTTGCTCGATCCTGCCCGCCTCGCTCGCTTCATCCTGCCGCCCACCACCCTCCAGCCACTACTCACTCCATCCTGCTCCCCTGCTCGCTCCATTTCGCCCGCCCAGCTTGCTCCATTCCGTCTGCCTCGCTCGCTCCATCCCCCGCTCGCTCCATCCCCCGCTCGCTCCATCCCCCGCTCGCTCCATCCCCCGCTCGCTCCATCCCGCTCCCCCGCTCGCTCCATCCCGCTCGCTCAATTTTGCTCCCCGCTCACTCCCATCCTCCCCGCCCCGCTTGCTCCATCCTGCCCGCCCCGCTTGCTCCATCCTGCCCGCCCCGCTTGCTCCATCCTGCCCGCCCCGCTTGCTCCATCCTGCCCGCCCCGCTTGCTCCATCCTGCCCGCCCCGCTTGCTCCATCCTGCCCGCCCCGCTTGCTCCATCCTGCCCGCCCCGCTCGCTCCATCCTGCCCGCCCCGCTCGCTCCATCCTGCCTGCCCCGCTCGCTCCATCCTGCCTGCCCCGCTCGCTCCATCCTGCCTGCCCGCTCGCTCGTCCATCCTGCCTGCTCCGCTTGCTACATCCCCCATTCGCTCCATTCTGCCCGCCCCGCTCGCTCCATTCTGCCCGCCCCGCTCGCTCCATTCTGCCCGCCCCGCTCGCTCCATTCTGCCCGCCCCGCTCGCGCCATCCTGCCCGCCCGCTCGCGCCATCCTGCCCGCCCCGTCGCGCCATCCTGCCCGCCCCGCTCGCTCCATCCCGCTCCCCCGCTTGCTCCATCCCTTGCTTGCTCCATCCCCCGCTTGCTCCATCCCCTGCTCCCCCGCTTGCTCCATCCCCTACTCGCTCCATCCTGCCCGCCCCGCTTGCTCCATCCTGCCCACCCCGCTTGCTCCATCCTGCCCGCCCGCTTGCTCCATCCTGCCCGCCCCGCTTGTTCCATCCCCCGCTTGTTCCATCCCCCGCTTGTTCCATCCCCCGCTTGTTCCATCCCCCGCTTGTTCCATCCCCCGCTTGTTCCATCCCCCGCTTGTTCCATCCCCCGCTTGTTCCATCCCCCGCTTGTTCCATCCCCCGCTCGCTCCATCCCCTGCTCGCTCCATCCCCTGCTCGCTCCATCCCCTGCTCGCTCCATCCCCTGCTCGCTCCATCCCCTGCTCGTTCCATCTTGCCCGCCCCGCTTGCTCCTTCCCGCTCCCCCGCTCGCTCCATCCCCTACTCGCTCCATCCTGCCCGCTCCATCCTGCTCCTCTGCTTGCTCCATCCCCTACTCGCTCCATCCCGCTGCCCTGCTCGCTCCATCCCGCTGCCCTGCTCGCTCCATCCCGCTGCCCTGCTCGCTCCATCCCGCTTTCCCGCTCGCTCCATCCCGCTCCCCCGCTCGCTCCATCCTGCCCGCCCCGCTTGCTCCATCCTGCTCCCCCACTCGCTCCATCCCCTTCTCGCTCCATCCTGCCCGCCCTGCTCGCTCCATCCTGCTCCCCCGCTTGCTCCATCCCTTGCTTGCTCCATCCCCTGCTCGCTCCATCCCCCTGCTCGCTCCATCCCCTGCTCGCTCCATCCCCTGCTCGCTCCATCCCCTGCTCGCTCCATCCCCTGCTCGCTCCATCCCCTGCTCGCTCCATCTTGCCCGCCCCGCTTGCTCCTTCCCGCTCCCCTGCTCGCTCCATCCCCTGCTCGCTCCATCCCCTGCTCGCTCCATTCCCTGCTCGCTCCATCCCCTGCTCGCTCCATCCCCTGCTCGCTCCATCTTGCCCGCCCCGCTTGCTCCTTCCCGCTCCCCCGCTCGCTCCATCCCCTACTCGCTCCATCCTGCCTGCTCCATCCTGCTCCTCTACTTGCGCCACCCCCTACTCGCTCCATCCCGCTGCCCTGCTCGCTCCATTCCGCTCCCCCGCTCGCTCCATCCCGCCCGCCCCGCTTGCTCCATCCTGCTCCCCCGCTCGCTCCATCCTGCCCGCCGCGCTCGCTCCATTTCGCTCCCCTCCTCGCTCCATCCCGCTTCATTTCCTACTCGCTCCATCCTGCTCCCCCGATCGCTTCATCCCTTACTAGCTCCATCCTGCTCCTCCGCTTGCTCCATCCCCTACTCGCTCCATCCCGCTCCCCCCCCACTCGCTCCATCCCGCTCCCCCCCCACTCGCTCCATCCGCTCCCCCCCCCCCCCCATCGCTCCATCCCGCTCCCCCCCCACTCGCTCCATCCTGCTCCCCCCCCCCACTCGCTCCATCCCGCTCCCCCCCACTCGCTCCATCCCGCTCCCCCCCCCACTCGCTCCATCCCGCTCCCCCCCCACTCGCTCCATCCCGCTCCTCCCCCACTCGCTCCATCCCGCTCCCCCCCACTCGCTCCATCCCGCTCCCCCCACTCGCTCCATCCCGCTCCCCCCATTCGCTCCATCCTGTTCCCCCCCCACTCGCTCCATCCTGCTCCCCCCCCCACTCGCTCCATCCTGCTCCCCCCCCACTCGCTCCATCCTGCTCCCCCCCCCACTCGCTCCATCCTGCTCCCCCCCCCACTCGCTCCATCCTGCTCCCCCCCCCCACTCGCTCCATCCTGCTCCCCCCCCCACTCGCTCCATCCTGCTCCCCCCCACTCGCTCCATCCTGCTCCCCCCCCACTCGCTCCATCCTGCTCCCCCCCACTCGCTCCATCCTGCTCCCCCCCCACTCGCTCCATCCTGCTCCCCCCCCACTCGCTCCATCCTGCTCCCCCTGCTCGCTCCCTCCCGCTCCTCCACTCACTCCATCCTGCCCGCCCTGCTCGCTCCATCCCGCTCCCCCGCTCGCTCCATCCTGCCCGCCCCGCTCGCTCCATTTCTCTCCCCTGCTCGCTCTATCCCCTACTCGCTCCATCCTGCCCGCCCTGCTCGCTCCATCCTGCTCCCCCGCTTGCTCCATCCCCTACTCGCTTCATCCTGCCCGCCCTGCTCGCTCCATCCTGCTCCCCCGCTCGCTCCATCCTGCCCGCCCCGCTCGCTCCATTTCGCTCCCTGCTCGCTTCATTTCGCTCCCCTGCTCGCTCCATCCCACTCCTCTGCTCGCTCTATCCCCTACTCGCTCCATCCTGCCCGCCCTGCTCACTCCGTCCTGCTCCCCCGCTTGCTCCATCCCCTACTCGCTCCATCCCGCTCCCCCGTTCGCTCCATCCTGCTTTCCCGCTCGCTCCATCCTGCCCACCCTACTTGCTCCATCCCCCACTCGCTCCATTCTGCCCGCCCCGCTCGCTCCATTCTGCCCACCCCGCTCGCTCCATCCTGCCCACCCTACTTGCTCCATCCCCCACTCGCTCCATCCTGTCCGCCCCGCTCGCTCCATCCTGTCCGCCCCGCTCGATCCATCCTGCCCGCCCTCCCCCGCTCGCTCCATCCCCTACTCCCTCCATCCTGCCCGCCCCGCTCACTCCATCCTGTCGCCCACCGCCATCCAGCCCCTACTCGCTCCATGCTGCTCCCCAGCTCGCTCCATCCCCTACTCGCTCCATCCTGCCCACCCCGCTCGCTCCATCCTGCCCACCCCGCTCGCTCCATCCTGCCCGCCCCACTCGCTCCATCACGCTCCCCCGCTCGTCTCCATCCCGCCCCGCCCCGCTCGCTCCATCCTGCCCGCCCCTCTCGCTCCATCCTGCCGCCGCCCCTCTCGCTCCATCCTGCCCGCCTCGCTCGCTTCATCCTGCCGCCCACAACCCCTCCATCCCCTACTCCGCTCCATCCCCTACTCGCTCGCCCCGCTCGCTCCATCCCGCCCGCCCCCCTCACTCCATCCCTTACTTGCTCTATGCTGCTTACCCGCCTAGCTCCATCCCCTACTCGCTCCATCCTGCCCACCCCGCTCGCTCCATCCTGTCTCCCTCCGCTCGCTCCTTCCGGTCCGCCCCGCTCGCTCCATCCCTTACTCGCTCGATCCTGCACACCCCGCTCGCTCCATCCTCCCTGTCCCGCTCGCTCCCATCCTCCCTGTCCCGCTCGCTCCATCCTGCCCGCCCCGCTCGCTCCATCCTGCCCGCCCTGCTGCTCCATCCTGCCGCCCCGCTCGCTCCATCCCTTACTCGCTCGATCCTGCCCGCCCCGCTCGCTCCATCCTGCCCCGCCTTGCTCACTCCATCCTGCCCGCCCTGCCCACCACCTCCAGCCCCTGCTCGCTCCATCCCCTACTCACTCCATCCTGTCCCGCCCCGCTCCGCTCCATCCTGCCCGCCCCCGCTCGCCGTCCATCCTGCCCGCCCCTCTCGCTCCATCCTGTTTGCCTCGGTCCGCTCCATCCCTTACTCGCTAGATCCTCCCGGTCCGCCTCGCCCTCGCTCCATCCTGCCCATCCTGCTCGCTCCATCCTGCCCGCCCGCCGCTCGCTCGCTGCATCCTGCCCACCCTGCCCACCCTTCTCCAGCCCCTACTCCGCTCCATTCTGCTCCCTTCCTCGCTCCATCTCCCCCTACTCCTCTCCATCGCGCCCAGCGCCCCGCTCGCTCCATCCTGCCTGCCATTGCTCGCTCCATCCCTGCCGCCCACTCACCTTCCATCCCCCTACTCGCTCCATCCTCTACCCCGCTCCTCTCCCGCCCCGCTCGCTCCATCCTGCCCGCTCCATTCTGTCCCCCCGCTCCGCTCCATCCCTTACTCGCTCCATCCTGCCTGCCCCGCTCGCTCCATCCGCTCCCCCGCTCGCTCCATCCGCTCCCCCACTCGCTCCATCGCCGCTCCCCCGCTCGCTCCACCCGCGCTCCCCCCCGCTCGCTCCATCTGCCCTCCCTGCTCGCTCCATCCTGGCCAGCTCGCTCGCTCCATCCGCCGCCTCGCTCGCTCCAATCCTGCCGTCCACCCACCCTCTGTCCTCCCTCTCCGCTCCATGCGCTCCCCCCGCCTCGCCTCCATTCCACCTCCGCTCCATCCTGCCCCGCCCCCTCTGCTCCATCCCCTCCCCCGCTCCTCCATCCTTACTAGCTCCATCCCGCCCGCCCCAGCTCGATCCATCCCGCCCCGCTCTCTCCATCCTCGCTTCATCCTGCCCCTCACCACCCTCCTTCGCTCCATCCTGCTCCCGCTCTCCATCCTCCTACTCGCTCCATCGCTGCCCCCCCGCTCGCTCCATCCTGCCCACCCCGCTCGCTCCATCCGCCTCCCCCCACCCTCGCTGCCCCTACTCGCTCCATCGCGCTCCCCCGCTCGCTCCATCCCTCACTCGCCCATCCTGCTGCCCCCGCTCGCTCCATCCCGCTCCCCCGCTCGCTCCATCTGCTCCCCCGCTCGCTCCATCCCCTCCACCGCTCGCTCCTCCCGCTCCCCCGCTCGCTCCATCCCCTCCCCCGCTCGCTCCATCCCGCTCCCCCGCTCGCTCTCATCCCGCTCTCCCCGCTGCTCCATCCCGCTTACCCCCGCTCGCTCCTCCCGCTCCTCCCCCTCTCGCTCCATCCCGCTCCCGCTCGCTCCATCCCCCATCCTGCCCGCCTCCGCTCGCTCCATCCTGCCCGCCCCGCTCGCTCCATCCTGCCCCCCCGCTCGCTCCATCCTGCCCCCCCCGCTCGCTCCATCCTGCCCCCCCGCTCGCTCCATCCTCGCCCGCCCCGCTCGCTCCATCCGCCCCGCCCCCTCCTCCTCCTCGCTCGCTCCCCCGCCCCACCCCCTCGCTCCATCTGCCCCCCCCCCGCTCGCTCCATCCTCCGCCCCCCCGCTCGCTCCATCCTCCTGCCCGCCCGCTCGCTCCATCCGCCCGCCCCCGCTCGCTCATCTGCCCCCGCTCCGCATTCCTGCTCGCGCTCCATCCTGCCCGCCCCCCCGCTCGCTCCATCCTGCCGCCCCGCTTGCTCCTCCCCTCTCGCTCCATCCTGCCCCCCCGCTCCATCCCCTACCGCTCCATGCTGCCCGCCCTCTCCTCCATCCCCCCGCTCCTCCCGTCGCTCCACCCTCTCGCCCATCCTCCGCTCCTCGCTCCCCCGCCACCCCTCGCTCATCCTCCCTACCGCTCCATCCGCCCCCCGCTCACTCCATCCTACCGCTCCATCGCTCCTCCGCTGCTCCCCCCTCGCTCCATCCGCCCGCCCCATCGCTCCATCCTGCCCCCCGCTCGCTCCATCCTGCCCCCCCCCCTCCACCCCCCTCGCCTCGCTCCCCGCCCCCTCCATCCCCTACTCGCTCCATCGCCCTCGCCCCCTCGCCATCCCGCCCCCCTCGCTCCACCCCCTGCTCCTATCGCGCCCCCACTCCATCCCCTACTCGCTCCATCTGCCCCCCGCTCTCTCCATCCCCTACTGCTCCATCCTGCCCCCCGCTCGCTCCATCCTGCCGCCCTGCCGCTCCATCCTGCCCCGCTCGCTCCATCCTCCGCCCGCTCGCTCCATCCTGCCCGCCCCGCTCGCTCATCCTGCCCGCCCCGCTCGCTCCATCCTGCCCGCCCCGCTCGCTCCATCCTTCCCCGCTCGATCCTGCCCGCCCCGCTCGCTCCATCCTGCCCCCCGCTCCTCCTCCTGCCCGCCGCCCTCCATCAAGCTCCCCTCTCGCTCATCCCCTCGCCCGCTCGCTCCATCCCGCCCGCCCCCCTCATCCATCCCTACGCCTAGCTCCCTGCCCACCCCTCTCGCTCCATCCTGCCGCTCGCTCCTCCGCTCCTCCGCCTCCCCCTCGCTCCATCCTGCCTCCGCTCGCTCCATCCGCCCGCCCGCTCGCCTCCACCCCCCGCCCCCTCGCTCCATTCCCGCCCGCCCCGCTTGCTCCATCCGCCCCCCGCTGCTCCATCCGCTGCGTCTCGCTCCATCCTGCCGCCCCCCCCCTCCTCCTCCTGCCCCCCCCCCACTCGCTCCATCTGCCGTCCCCCCCCCCACTCGCTCCATCCTGCCGCCCCCGCTCGCTCCATCCGCCGCCCCCGCTCGCTCCATCTGCCGCCCCCCACTCCTCCATCGCCCCCCCGCTCGCTCCATGCGCCCCCCGCTGCTCCATCCGCTCCCCGCTCGCTCCTCCCGCTCCCCGCTTCTCCTTCCCGCCCCCCGCTGCCCATCCCGTCCCCGTTTGCTCCTCCCGCTCCCCCGCTCGCTCCATCCGCTCCCCCGCTGCTCATCCTTCCCGCCCCCGCTCGCTCCATCCCCCCCCGCTTCTCCATCCGTTCCCCTTGCTCCATCCCCCGCTGCCCAC
>JARQOC010000012.1:70887473-70921156 GCA_033576535.1 Allobates femoralis
CGGCCATGTTCTTGAATTCTGGACACAGCATGTAATGCCTTTTGCCAATGCATGCTATAACATAATATTTGTGGCGCCCACTGGAAAGTGCCGCAACTTCCCCCGCAGTGCCAGGCTTTGCCCCTCTCCGCCATGGACCTATGAAGCCACTGCAAGCACCCCCACAATCTCCCTCCTCTCTCGGTAAACTTTTAAAAAAAAAAAATTAGATTTTAAGACCCCTGTTTAAGACCCCCATACCCCTTCCCCCACACACACACTTTGGGGGGAAAAAAAGCCATGCAGAAGGTGAGTTTTTTTTTATAACTAGTCACTTACTGGTGGTGTGCGGTGGCCATTGCTGCTCTAATGTGGTATCTTTGAGTTGATGCCACATGGAGCCATTGGGATTCTGCTGTACAGCATCGGTGCTGTGGAGCACCAGGTTGCTCCTCCGTCTGGTGTACCAGCCTTGACCATAGCTGCGCCTTTAAGGTTATAGCATGAGGTGGCGAGAGATGTGCCTGCAGTATTAACCACCGGCCACAAGATGTCACTGTGTAATTTTCTATAGACTTGATGGTGGAATGTATGATAAGTGAGAAAAAAATTGATATTTTGTGTACAATACCGTTCACAAAAGATCCTTTTTTTCTCTCTTATCATACAGTCCACTATTGAGTGTATACAAGGTATAGAGTCTATACCCAGGTATATGGACTTGGTTCATTTAACCTAGATTGTATTTTGATAGAACTCAATTGACCCTTATGAGGGGGCGATGCACACTTCAGGAGGAAGTGGCTGACAGGAAGTGAAGGGTCTGCTATCTTGGTGGTGGAGAGAGGGACCTACACGGTTAAGGACATGAGAGGACTTCTTCCAGTGTCATCCATAGAGACTATGCTACTTGGTGTCACAGAAACTCCTTGAGTTACCTAAGAATTTTGACCTGCTCCAGTGCTTCTGGGAAGGGAGAGGGTTTTGTTGCGGGCATCTATGGTTGGAAGCAGAGTCGTTATGCTAGGGATCAGTTATCAGTGTTGCACCAGGAGGGACACCATTGGTCAGCCGTGATTCCACTTATGGTTGAGGAAAAACTCTACATTTTGCTCACCCACTCAGCTGTCGGCTTCATAGACAAATAGCTCACCCCAGAAGCTAACAGGACTCGGTCCGTAAGTCCTTAGCTCAGGCCCCACCAAAGGGATTGAGCTAAAAGTGTGCACATGAGTATAGCGGTTTTTTTCGCGGCCGCACCTGCAGCAAGGGCCAAAACCGCACTTGCCGCACCTGCCGCAAGCCCGCATATACATTGTATGGGGCTTGCCGCAACTGTGCCGCAAGTGCAGCCGGTATGTGGTAATCACGGCAGATGCGGTTTTTTCACCACATCTGCCGCAATTTCAAATAAACGCTAGTGTGAAAGTACCCTTAGACTGTGGAAAAGTGTATTATCACCATCATCATAAACTGCTCAGTAAATATGTGTATTATTGTGTTCCATCTGGATTCTGGATATTATTTAGTGAGAGTGACTGATCCTGCATCCCTATCCACAACTTTCACCCTTTCTTATTCTGCTGAGGATGGTCTGTCTGCCAGAGAGACCACTGTGGCAGTTGGCCTCCATTACACTCCAACTTAGTGGATGCCAACCAAGACTGAAACGATGCTCACAGGATCCTCAAAGGTGTGTCATTAGGTTCCTGTGTATTAATATTCTGTGAGCCATGCCCCCTTGTAAATGTAGTGCCCCACTAGTCAGCGCCCTACAAAAGGGTACTGCACCCCTAACAGAAGGTGCAGTATGCTTTGTTCTGGTAAGGAGAAGTAGAAGCCTGAAGCTCCAGCACCACACTCACACCTAGTATTAGAGGACCAATCTTTCTTTACATTGTTGAACCCGCTATTTTGGATCCACTGAGAATGGTGGGAAAAAGTTCTTTAAGGCCGAGTGGTAAAGTCTATAAGGCGCACAATACCCGTAGTTCTGGCCCAGGGGCGTGCCTCTGCCCCTTACCATGAGAGGACCATACCAGAGGCGTGAAACTGTTTAATCACCCCAATTGCCACCAAACAACCAAGGTGGGGGGCCAAAGACTAAACTACCCCTGCCGGAAACTAAAAATGGCGGCAGGGATGAAGCAATGCAATGGAGGTCCAGCAAACAGGAGCTGGAACCGGGAGCAAGAGACCGGTCCACGGTTGAGCACCCGGTAACCAGTGAGGACCCGCCAGCTGAGATGCAGCCCATAATCACTAGTGCAGAAGTCGGGGCAGATCCAGATGACCCTGAGGCCCTACCTGATGACAGCGGCAGCGAGACCAGTGCGGAGTCCAAGGAAGCTGAGGAGCCATCCAGCCAGCCAAGATCCGAGGAAGATAACCGGAAAGGTGACATCTAGGAAGTCGGGGCATCCGGGCCCCGCACGGTGCAGAAGGAGATTCAACTGCACAGACCGACTAGACAGGTCGGTGTAGCCGCATTCACAGGGGAGCGGAAAAGTGCACCAGCTCGGAGCACTCAGACCGGGACTTGTACCAGAATGCCCAGGCTAGTCATAAGCAGCACGCAGGGCGAAGAGGATGGTGACTCACCGTTGCCGGGTTCTCAGGTCTCAGGCGATGCTTCCCTCGTCATGGTTCCGCGCCTGAGGCCGTGGGGGCCCAGTGGTCAGATCAAAAGGGAATGAACGGATGGGGGTAATTCTTATTTGTTGTGACGCCACCTGTGGGAGTCCGGTGATGGCACCGGCGCTGCTTGGGCCTCCCGGGGATGTGGGGCAGCTAGATGGGATGCTCCCCACAGGATGAGCAGGAGTCCCTGGGGACAGGAGCTGCACTCGATGGAATACGGCAGCTCAGTTGTTTTGAGTACAAGGTTAGTAACAGTTCTGAAAAAAGGCACGGACACCAGATTCCTCTGTAACGGATCTTTACTGTAACCGTCAGTATGGTACAGGGTACACAGTCTTGGGTAACGGACCGGGTGGTCCCAGTGATGACCGGTGTTAGTTCAGAGCTCCGCGGTGTTGATCCTTTATCTAGCTTTCCTACATTGGTTGCCGGTGTTGCCTTAGTGTACCAGTTCAGGGTGCTAGGGAGACTTCTACTCGAATCCTTAGGTGGATCACGCTGTAAGGTTCTGTTTCCCAGTGGTGGGCCCCTGCTGGCAAGACAGCTTGGTTGCGGCTGTAGTGAGGTGCTGCTAAGGAGCGATTCCTTCACTCCGGTTTGCGGAACAGTGATGAACGTCCGTTCGCTTTGAGCCAGTTCAGTGGTGCCCTTGTCTCGGTCTAGGTCACCGGTTATCGGTGCCCAGCCGGTAAGTTTGGCTTCAGGCTGCACGGCACTGTGCAGAGCCTGCTCCTTCTTCTCCTACGTTACTCCAACTTCTCCTTACTTCTCCTAAGTTCCCCAGACACACTACACCTACACTCCTCCCACCAGGACCTGATTGGCCCTCTATTCTAAGTGGAGCATGTGGTGCTTGAAGCTCTGAGTTTAACCATATCATCTCTGAGACGGAAGATATTACATCTTCTGTCAGGGATGCAATACCTTCCTGTGATGCACTCGTTGCGGGGCGCCACAATAGTACTCCCTGTGTGTTCACAAATGTGTGGTCTAGAGTCTGCAAAACCCGGTCATGTACATAGTTGTTTAATTTGAAAATGTGTGTATATGCTGCTTTTTGCTTTTTCCAGTTATAAGACTCATAGACTTTCATGAGGACTTTTGCTTAGAACTGTTGGCAACATTACAAGAACTGTGGCTCCCGAACGGGAAGAAACCAAGGATACTTGTCGTTAATAAAAGTGTTTATTGTTTATGCATGCATATATAAAAATTTTACTCTGTACCGGGTAGGGTAGAATGGACACTTGGGGACAAGTGTAATTTCCCAAGGGGGAATGTAGCGCCCCGCTAGTCAGCTCACTACAAAAGGGTACTGCACCCCTAACAGAAGGTGCAGTATGCTTTGTTCTCGTAAGGAGTAGTAGAAGCCTGAAGCTCCAGCACCACACACACACACACACACCTAGTGATAGAGGACCAATCAGACACCTGTTACTAGAGTAACCGGACCCGGTGGGAGGAGAAGCTAGGTTATAAAGTGAGTGGGGAAAGCAGAACAGAGTTAGTTAAGAAGGAAGCTGCAAAGAGCAATGCAGCAGAGTGAGTGAGTGAGTGAGTGAGAAGCAAAGTGAAAACAGCAGATGTAGCAGAGCTACAGAACGGCAGAGAAGAAAGTAACTGAGAGGGCACCTCAACCTGGTGGCCCAGAAGAGAAAGGGGCAGAGAAAGAGGGTAACCAAATACCCTGGCCCAGTCCAAAGTGGGGTACCAGCTTCGACGTAGATCAGAGGTCGATCTCTTAACCGCAAATTCACCGACGTGGTCGCAAGCTTCATAGGAGCACGATCCAACCACCCTACACTAAGCACAGTCTCCGCCAGAAGCACTAGACTGGGTTGGGTTCACCTCTGGAGAGATAGGGGGTTCCCATATCACCCGACGGGCCTGGTCCAACAAGTGGGATTGTGCAGGGCAGCACAAGGAAGAAGGAGTGCACAGAGCAGGACAGAGACAGTGATAGAGAAGGAACACCAGTGGAGCTTCAGAGGGACACTGCTCACTACCAGAACCACCCGGTCCACTACCCGGCTGAAAGAACTGCATTACCCTGTAAACCAACAGATTACTGGAGTAAAGTATCTGTTCAGAGTGAGTAGCGTGTTTGTGCTTCTTCTCAGAGAACTGTGATTTACCTGCCTTGCTCCACAGTGACTACGCTGCCATATTCCATCATTGCTACTGCCAAAACCCTCAGCCCTACCTGTAGAAGGCTATGACATCTTGCTGCCGCACATCACCCCGGAGTTTCCAGCAGCGCCTGCCCATCACCGGACCTACAGGTGGCGTCACAAACAACTTTATTATTTTTCCCCTTTTCATTGTCTGCTTAAGGGCACGGACTTGGGCACCAACCACCCGTGACATCCCTGCATCCTACCACCCGAGAGCTGAGTACCCCAACCCTTGGCACCAGACATAAACACCTTAAGGGTACCTTTACACGCCGCTACTGGAGGATGGATACAACCCGCTACTTCACGTGCACGAGCACGCCCAAACGGTTACAAACGGGAAACGCACCACCTTTACACGCCGCCACAAGGTGCGCTACGCTACGCTACATCTACAGCTAGATACATCGCCGGGTGTCTCAAGTAGCCATCTGTAGCTCATTGTACCTCATTTACACACCGCTACAACAAGCTAATATGGGCGGACCTGGTGCAGCAGGGACAGCACATAGGCGTGCCACAATTGTGGAGTACGAGACGTCCATACGCTGATAGGACAAAGCAAGAAACCCATGATTGGGCAGGCATCGCAGGAGGCTGATTAATACATGACGCCCGAGCAATTGTGTAGTGTGACTGGGCAGCTGATTAAATATGCCGCCCTGTGCAGCGACAACCAATCGCAACGCAGGAGCTTCCTCCAATGATCACTGAAGGGGCGCGGTATCCCGGAGGCTGTGTCACGCCCCAGCTACATACCAGGTACATTGCCTGGTGTAGAAACATCCCTTCTGTAGCCTCTTTACACGCCGATACAGGTCGCTACAATCGGCTTTGTAGCCATCTGTTTTCGAGCAGTGCTCGGAAACAGATGTATCTGTTGCCGGCTGTCTCGTCCCGTCTTCACACGCCGCTACTACGGGCAATATTGACGCTACAAGCTACATTTGTAGCCTGTAGCGGGTTGTATCCATCCTCCAGTAGCGGCGTGTAAAGGTACCCTAAGAGATAGACCCATATCTATGGAACCATGTGGTTGATTTTGAAAAGGTTAAAAAGGAATAAGAAAAGGAACAGTGGGAAGAAAATTAGAAAGCCTCCAGTGGTGGCTTTCTATACACCACTGTGTCTGACAATGTGATTGGTGATGAAAGCATGGCCTTGTCATGAAAGGGGTATAGCGGATGAGGGAATGGAAAGCAGGATGGCAATAATGAGCTAGGTAAACTAGGCAGCTAGTCTGACCCTATAGTGGGGTCCCTAGCTGACACTGTACTCAGAGGTACCTCTGATGGTGAGGAGGTCTGAGACAACTCCCTTTCCCTGCTCCTCAACCAACCCTGTGTTAACATTGCCTCATCCCCACCAATGTACCGGGATACACAGCAACTCCCACAGAAAAGGAAAACACCAAGAAGCTTCAAGCACTATGTGCACACATGTCTTCCAGGCTTATGGTCTTGAGGAGACTTAAACTCTATCAGCGACATCTGCTGTGGGAAGAGGGAACTATTAAATGCTGGGAGAGTGGACAACTACGTTAGCTGACACACCCAGCAGCAGCAGATCACCTGCCACCTGGAGAGTCACCTCACCAATATACAGCAATACAGCGGCGTCTACACATTAACTCTGAATGTGCCAAAGGAAATGAACTCCTATTAAAACTACAGAGAGAGTTACACATAGATGGCAGCAGTCAACACGTAATAGGCCTTCAGGTGTTCTCCAATAGAAAACCATGACTTGTTACTCAGCGCAGTTGATGTGCTGGTCTTGTTAGGGGAGGTGTGGACTCTGGAGTTATGGAGTCAGCAGAGAGTTGGTGACTTTCTGTCCTCTGCTCCTCAGCTTTTGATGACCCAGATCTGTAACTTTACGTGATCTCCACTTGAAGACTGAGTTTCCTAGACACTTCCACTCTTTAATATCACTCATGGGATATTGAGGAGGGAAGAAATGTCACAAGCTAACATCTTATTAGAGTATCATGCTCAAACTCAATAACATTTTAATATTTTTTATAATGAGATGAGCTCAGTTTTATATATAATTACAGGTATACGGCCCTGACCTCTCACCTCTTGGAGTAGAATTACTCTCCCCCAGCGACAGCACAGAAGTGCCTCAAATTGTATTTTTACCATAAAACCAAGATAATGGTTAGAAACATAAAAGAGTTAGTTGAACAGTTAAGCTGCTGTAAAATCTTCATGTTCATAATGTATCCCAGAATACCCAACTACCGCGCGTTTTATGCATTTAATGGAAATTAGAGTAGGCTATTAATTGCTTCAAAGAAGATTTCTTCTGTTCAGACATAATAAGCTGTGACCCGAGCGCAGACTTTGGCGTATTAAATGTGTCAGCCGTTTGAGCGCACATTCCATATCTTGTCAGGATACGGCTACATTTACATAGAGGAAAGAGATTGCTAGGAAAATGTCAAGCAGGAAATAAGAAATGTCTAATGTCCGCACAGACGCTCCCCACACATCCGGCATATTTCTATCAAACTGTCTGCTTGCTAATGACTGCGACTGTATACTTTGTAACCCATCAACTAAGAATAATCAAGTGACAGCCGTAGTGTGGCGGAAACTTGTAAACTCTATATTCATGTCTACTGCACCTGAAAATCATGGAGCAATAAAATATGTACATACTCATCCTACCAATAGGGGGTGCTACCAAAAATTAACAAGAGAGAGTAAAGGAAACCCATCACTAGATCCAGGGGCCGCCTGGGGGAACTTAGCCGGGGCGGCTGCCTGACCCTGGCAGCCCTTAGTTGCCAGGTGAGGAGCGGGGAGGGGGGGTGGGGTTGCTGTCAGGTACGGCCGGCTGAGGAGCAGGGGGGTCCTTTCACACACTCACCACGCTCTGCTCCCGCTGTGTCTTTACAGCAGCTGCGGCCACAAACCGAGGCCGGCCCATTTCATTAAAACCACCAGCCTGGGGGCGCTTGCCCCCCTGCCACCTGGGCCAGTCCGCCCCTGACTAGATCTATGTCTGTGCAAATGTGTCTTGCCTCAGTCTTCATAAGGTAAGAAATGTTTGTACCGTGTTAGCCAGTAGATAGAAAAATGTTAGAATCTGAGAGTCCTCAGTGGTTGATACCTTTTAATGGCTAACTGAAAAGATGGTAAATAATACCAAGTTTTTTAGACTAGTCAGATCTCTTCATTAGGCTTAATACAACCAATGTGGTGTACTTAATGTGCGAGTGGGAACCTGTTTGTAGGAGAGACAGGGCAGAGGCTTAGAACAAGAATTAATTCTCATTGTCACACAATAAAAAAACCTGTGGTCTCTCATTTTTGTAGTCCTCATCACATCATATGAGAAAGGTAATTTCAAATCCGAAAGAATTATAAGAGTCTGTTAATATAAACTTATGATAATCAGTTGCACATTCAGAGCAGAAATTAATGTGTCACATGGATTTATGTCTGTTTACATCAATTAAGGAATCTTCAAATCTTGGACCAACCACTAATCAAAGGAAATAAAACTATCTGCTTCTATCTCATGTTTATTGCCCCAGATGGGATCCCTCCTCCAACTCTGAACATTCTGTGTTATGCATCGCCTCATATGGCTTATGTACTACATTATCCAACCCTCTATTTGTGTACATATGTGTGTATGTTCAGAATTTGTGTCATTTTAAGCCTCATGAGTAGACCTTAGAGCCTCGAAAGCTTGCTTTGTTTACCATCTTTGCTGTTAGCAATTAAAAGGTATCAACCACTG
Source organism: Allobates femoralis (assembly GCA_033576535.1). Classification (NCBI taxonomy): domain Eukaryota; kingdom Metazoa; phylum Chordata; class Amphibia; order Anura; family Aromobatidae; genus Allobates; species Allobates femoralis. The sequence goes on from JARQOC010000012.1 coordinate 70,896,023, forward strand.
AGGACTCACAGATTCTAACATTTTTCATGCCTCAGTATCACGAGTATTTCCCATCACTAGGAGACATGTGACAACTCTGGGATCATATGCACTTGTGAGACTCTGGATTTTAAATGTGATTATTTTGTTTTGGACCATGAAGGATTATTGCCGGTAGCTCCTGGTTAGTTCATCTCAGCTGCCACCTCCTTTTTAATAGTCACATGATCCAACACCTGATGATGGTATTAGGTTAATTCTATTCTGACCACCCTGAAGCAAGGAAGCTTTGTGGAGCTGCTGGGGTTCTGTTGCCTGCAGTCCTGGTGTCTGGATGCAGCCTTCACCTTGATGTCTTGTTGCCTGCAGTCCTGGTGTCTGGCTGCTGCTCTGAAGTAGTATATCTTGGTACTTTGTTCCCCTGTCTATCTTCCGCTGTGCCAGAATATTGTGCATGTGACATTTAGTGCACTCACTGGCCTTCCCATTAACCAGTGTGAGTGGAGGGACATTCAGAGACTAAGCATGTGACAGCATTGGGAGGAAAGAGCAACTTAGGGCTGATAGGGGAGCTAAAGACATTAGTTAGCGTAGGGAGCTGTTCCATCCCCACTCCCTACTCTCAGAGTCTTCCTCTCCCTTACAACTTATTTTGTATATTACTTGTGGACTCCTCAGGGCTATAGGGTCCTGGTTGGGAGGGAGATGAAAAGGAGAGAGGCGCAGATATAATCAAATTCTTAGTGTAATCAGAAAGAAAGCTCCTCACCTTGAAGATGTCTTGTTACAAGTATAGGGTGCAGGAGTGCGGCTGTATCCACTGATGGTTTGCACCTACGTGCCGGACACTCAGAAGCTCCAGCCAGTAGGATTGTCAGAAATGCTGCATATTTTTACTGTACCTATACCTTAAGAAGGCTATTTTTAATGTTTTAGCCGAAACGCGTTGTTTTAAGTTCTGATAATAAAATCTGAAGTTGAAAAGTGACTTCTCTTCCATCCTTGGAGCGCTCGTGATCTAGACCGGATATTGTTTCCTCTGATTAATTTATTTCGTATGACCTCCTTAATTTTTAAAGACATATCTAAGTCTTCTAGTGATAGAATGAACAAATTGGCAACCTATTGCAACATTTATCTTCTTCTGCCGTTGGCTTTTTTGTGCATGGGTTTAATGAGAGGCTTCTTTATGGATGACATTCCGGTGCCATTCCACTGCATTATATGCCATGTTGTGTCATTAAAAACTCTCAGCCCAGTTTGGCTTTGTACTATTTTAGCCAACTACTATAAACTTGCATATTGAGTTTTTTTAACTCTTCTAATTGGAAGATGCTCCTGTTTGGTTGGTAATTTTTGTGGTTGGCCTGGTTGTCTCTATGAGAGAGTTGCAGTTTTGCCTTTGTTACATTTTTATATCACTTTTGCTTCAGTATTTTGACTGATAAATAAAGCCTTGCTGATCTTCTTCTGCACTTTGCTTTTGTTGTGATATGCTGTAAAAATATTATTTTCTTCATCAGGCCTTTAGACTTTTCTCTTTCATGTGGTGCCATTGTTGACAGCATGAAATGGGAGGGACTTTCAATAAGTGGCACCCATTCAGAGTAACCTGTCTGCGGGAGTAAACTAAAAAATGGGCTAGTACAAATAGGGTGACATATAAAGCCATACACAATCCGTCTCCTCCATACATTTGCAGCATGGTCTCCTGGTACTCAACCCGTGTTCCTCTCAAGATCTCCTTCTCTACTCCCCTCTCATCTCTTCTTCCCACAATCATATACAAGATTTCTGCCATGTATCCCTCATACTCAAGAACTCTCTGCCTCAACACATCAGACTCTCGCCTACTGTTGAAACTTTCAAAAGGAACCTGAAGACCCACCTTTTCCGACAAGCTACAACCTGCAGTGATCCTCAGTCCATCATCCGCTGCATGACCAGCTCTTCCCACTCCTACTGTATCCTCACACATCCCTTGTAGACTGTGAGCCCTCATGGGTAGTGTCCTCTCTCCTTACCTTCTGTATCCTCACACCTCCCTTGTAGATTTTGAGCCCTCGTGGGTAGTGTCCTCTCTCCTCACCTTCTGTATCCTCACCCATCCCTTGTAGACTTTGAGCCCTCATGGCCAGGGTCCTCTCTCCTCACCTACTGTATCCTCACCCATCCCTTGTAGACTTTGAGCCCTCATGGCCAGGGTCCTCTCTCCTCACCTACTGTATCTTCACCCATCCCTTGTAGACTGTGAGCCATCATGGGCAGGGTCCTCTCTCCTCACCTACTGTACCCTCACCCATCCCTTGTAGACTGTGAGCCCTCATGGGCAGGGTCCTCTCTTCTCACCTACTGTACCCTTACTCATCTGTTGTAGAGTGTGAGCCTTCATGGGCAGGGTCCTTTCTCCTCACCTACTGTATCCTCAACTATCCATTGTAGACTGTGAGCCCTCATGGGCAGGGTCCTCTCTCCTCACCTACTGTACCCTTACTCATCTGTTGTAGAGTGTGAGCCTTCATGGGCAGGATCCTTTCTCCTCACCTACTGTATCCTCAACTATCCATTGTAGACTGTGAGCCCTCATGGGCAGGGTCCTCTCTCCTCACCTACTGTACCCTTACTCATCTGTTGTAGAGTGTGAGCCTTCATGGGCAGGATCCTTTCTCCTCACCTACTGTATCCTCAACTATCCATTGTAGACTGTGAGCCTTCATGGGCAGTGTCTTCTCTCCTCACATTTTATATCCTCACCCATCTCTTGTAGAATGTGAGCCCTCATGGGTAGTGTCCTCTCTCCTCACCTTCTGTATCCTCACCCATGTCTTGTAGACTGTGAGCCCTCACGGGCAGGGTCCTCTTTCCTCCTGTACCTGTGTGTGCTTTGTATTTTTCATCATTATTGTACTTGTTTATGTAAGCTCCCTTTTCTCATGTAAAACGCTATGGAATAAATGGGACTATAATAATAAATAATAATATCTGGGTGGTAATAAAATTAAAGATAAGAGACAATCTCAACTGGTTGGAGTAGAGTGCCCACAAACACAGAATTCCCTAATATGTGGCTGCTGTGGCCTAAAGAGAGGTCAGTAAATCAGAAAGCTAGGGGTTAAAAGTCTGTGCTGTCAATGGAGAAGATGAAACAGATAGTAAATCCAAGCAGTTATGTTATGTCTATGCATTTAAAGGTGATGGACTTCTTCCGCACAACAGAAACTACTACTAGTGTAGACTAGACTAGTCGTCTATTACATTGAAACACATAGATAAAATAAAACTACTTGGATTACACTATCTGCTTCTTCTCCGTTAGCAGCCCGGACTTTTAACCCCTATCCTTCTGATTTACTAACCTACTTAATGAATAATTAGACTAACCTGCGGTTGAATTCTTGTTAATTAGAATTTCATTGTTTAACTTTAGTTTTGCTCCTAAGACTTACATAAGCATTGTTATAACAAGGTCCTGTCTACATTTTTAAGAAAATTACTTTTTGTGATCCGTAAAATATAAAACTTGTGTGCAACCAATGGCTCACATTTGTGGGGATATTTTGCATCACGCTATCTAGTAGAAAATGTTGACCCTGAACAGAAACCAAAGGTTTTCGGACCCATCTGTTGGGGTGTACTTATTTATGCTGTATATATTTGCCTGTTCTACTATTTATAAAGAAGTAATAATTATACCATGTGTAGTAATGAAAGGACGGAGTAGGGAGGATGGGAAAAGCGCTAATATAACATAATGAATGCAGAACCTCTTGGTGATACTCGGAGACCAGCTGTCGGAAAAGGTTAAAAAGACATATTATGTGAGCAATCTAATTGACTTTGTTTGACTTAATTTCTTTTCTCACTTGCTCATTATCATACTGTATGTGACATTTTATACTGACCATATTCTTGTTCAGAGGCTGAAGAAAATTCACAAAATAAACCCAATAAATATTGTCTCGTTTTCATTCTCTCTTCAACATTATAATATTTAAGTAAATTTGATCCTGCAGTTTTTGCCTGAATAATTTGTCATTCATCAAATCAAAGACTTATTATTGCAAGAGAGATCAAGGAAAGTCTTCCATAACACAACTTCAATTGCCAAGCGTACCCTTGGTAATAAAATAATTTATTTGGTATTTTACAATCTGTATTGAAATTAGGAGTTTATTTACCTTTTTCTTTTGTGGGGTTGGTTTTAGGTTATTGGGGTCTTCTGCTGGGCAGTGACAGGTGTCATATGTAAAATGAGCATAGAAACCTACTGAGACCTGCTGGATTGTGTTGTATTCACAGCTATGCTGTGGGTACAACACAAAATAGAAGAGTGTGAAATTGGTTAGGTTATTTGGCCAAGTCTTCTTGGAAAATCTGATTGGGGCTTATATTTTTGGAGAGATCTGTAGGATGGTAGTGGGACAGATCTCTCCCTCCAACCTAGGTCTTGCAACTGGCCTCATGACTACAATTCCAATTTAATCCTGCAGTAAAGAGCAGGGCGTGTCTCAGTTGCCATTCAGGTTACAGAACAGCAAGTTCTTTGTGAGCCTTAAGGCCCAGTTACACAGATAATTGTGCAGAGATTGTTCGCAGATCTCTGGTTGCAGTGAAATCATGGACACATTGTTCCATTTGTACACAGCCACAAAATGGAACATTGTGTCCATGATTTCACTGCAACCAAAGATCTGTGAACTATATCTGCACAAATATCTGTATGTGTGTAACTGGGTCTTTACACAGACCAGAACTAGAGAGCTAGCCTGTACAGGTTGGCCAAGTGGATTCTGGATGACAGACTCTGCAGCCGATAGGCCTAGAGCATTGCAGGTATTGATCGGACACAGGACAGGGACATTGTATGAGTGAACCGACTGCGCTCCCGGAGTCCAGGTTTGTCTAAAGCGTGTTTTGGAAAGTAAACATGTGAGGTTTAAACTTTAGCTCCTGGGTCACTGCCTCACTTTCTGTCTAACATAAGCCACTGCCTCACTTTTAGGGTTGGTGCGCTTGACAAAAGTTAAAGAAAAGTAACACATTTTTTGCCATTTTTAAAAAGATGCTATAGAGAAAATTATTAGGTCATTTTTGGTATTTGGCTGGAGAGTAGGCGGAGAGTCATTTCCAAGAGCAACCCAGAATAGAGGACTGCTTCAGGGAATCTGCTAAGAAAGTTTTTTCCATCCTCATAGTAATAATTTGCAGGATTTCACGTAAAATTATTTCTATTAGGGAAATATCTTAAGCTGGGAACCGCACCAATCCTTAAAATTAGTTGGAAGAGCAAATTATCCCTTATAGTTATGCTTCTAACATACATCCAACAAAGTAAAGCTTTGCCTTGGTAGCTGCGTTTGTGTCATTAATCCTTCCCATGATATTCAAGATCCAACGCCTACCCTTGTAATGAGTAATATAAGGTGAAGAACATGGTACATTGGAAACCATCATAATGATAATTCACACTTTCTGTGAAGATTTCAGAATGAAACTTGTCATTATGGGGATATTGTGCTGCTGAACAAAACATTGCCGTTTTATAATGTTTTATGAAGAAAAATCTCAGAATAAGGATGGGGCAAAATCACAGTCTAATTCAATGGAATGGCTTGCATTATGACCTGCAAGATCCCACAAATGCAGCAAGCAAGTTGTGAATAAGCACAGACACTCCCTGCATCCACCCAGCATAGTCATACATCCTCAATTTAAAAAGTGAAATTAAATACCCTAAGAATGGATTTGCAGCCCTGAAGACATTAATTCCTTCTTTGCTTTAACACATGATTATTTTTATTTTAAACCTGTTTTATTGAATTCAAACAGAAAAATGCTAGCCGTAATCTCAATGCAAAAAAAAGATACTGCATCGTTAAATCTTAAAACGAAATACCCATGCCCTGAATGTTTCACTATTTTGTCTATTATGAACTATAACAACCACATTGACCTCTCTTATTAATCATAACAGAAACAACATCCTCCCTGACGAACGATAAAGGCCGCACTATCGTCTCTGATGGACTATAACAACCACAGTCCTCCCTCGTAAACTATAACAGCCGCACTGTCCTCTCTGATTAACTATAACAGTCACACCGCCATCCCTGATTAACTATAACAGTCACACCGCCATCCCTGCTTAACTGTAACAGCCACACTGCCATCCCTGATGAACTATAACAGTCACACCGCCATCCCTGATTAACTATAACAGTCACACCGCCATCCTTGATTAACTATAACAGTCACACCGCCATCCCTGGTAAACCATAACAGCAACAACATCCTTCCTGATGAATGATAACAACCACACTATCGTCTCTGATGGACTATAACAACCACAGTCCTCCCTCGTAAACTATAACAGCTACACCATCCTCCCTTAATAACTATAACAGTCACACCGCCATCCCTGATTAACTATAACAGTCACACCGCCATCCGTGGTAAACCATAACAGCAACAACATCCTCCTTGATGAACGATAACAGCCGCACTATTGTCTCTGATGGACTATAACAGCCACAGTCGTCCCTCATAAACTATAACAGCCACACTGTCCTCCCTGATTAAATATAACAGCAACACTGTCCTCACTGATTAACTATAACAGTCACACTGCTATCCCTGGTAAACCATAACAGCAACAACATCCTTCCTGATGAATGATAACAGCCGCACTATCATCTTGGATGGACTATAACAGCCAAAGTCCTCCTTTGTAAACTATAACAGCCACACAGTTCTCCCTGATTAACTATAACAGCGACGCCATCCTCCCTGATGGACTATAACAGCAACACTGTCCTCTCTGATAAACTATAACAGGAACACAATCCTCCCTGATAAACTGTAACATCCACACCATTGTCTTTGATGGACTATAACAGCCACCATCCTACTTGATGAAGTCTAACACTCACAGTCCTCGCTGATAAACCATAATAGACACTGTCTTCCTTGATGAACTATAATAGCCATACAATCGTTCCTGATGAAGTATAAGAACAATCTGTCATCCCTGATGAACTATAACAGCCACATTTTCCACCCTGATGAACTATAACAAATATTCTGTCATCCCTCATCGTTTATATAATCGGGAGTTTGGAATTCGGGCACTGTAGCCGAATCCCAGACTCCTTTGCGCCACTGCGAGCGATGACGCGCAGCGTCATTGCGAGCCGCTGCCGCATTACGTGTCATCGCTCGCAGTGCCGCCGTACTACCTCACACCGCCGCCATCCTGGCAACTCTCAGCCCCGCCGCGAGCGATAACGCGATAGCGACATCGCGAGCGGCCTCGCCGAGGTCGACACTGTCGGGATGCCGGCGGTGCCTTCCGCTCAGACCCACCTTCACCACCCGCCATACCCGCCCACATGCCGGGGCCCTGAACAAGTGACAGGGCCCACTGCTGTATGCGATGAAACCACTGAGGAGAACTTTGTCTTCTTCGCCCTCTCTCCTCTCCGCTTTCTCCTCCTCTCCTGCCGCCTGCCAGCCAGTCAGCGGCTCTCCCCTCCGCCGCTGCTGACGCTTTGCATGCCGGCCTGTGCTGCCGGTGCTCGGGGCTCTCTCCGACCGGGAGATGCTGCTGCTGGAGACCCAAACTGCTGCTGCAGGTACCAGACACACGGGGGAGCAGAGCGGCTGGCCCGGCACGGGACACTGGACACTCGAGTGTCTGAACGCCGGGTCTACAGTCACAGCGGACACTGTACTGGGAGAGCTCCCGCCGCCGGGTCTGCCCTACATGAGAAGTGATTGACACTCCACACAGGGCTGTCTGTGTTACGTCTATTATCAGAATCCCGGAATTACTGACCTCTGCTGCCACCACTGTGTGTGTGTTGTGCCAGCACTGTGTGTGTGTGTGTGTGTTGTGCCGGCACTGTGTGTGTGTGTGTATGTTGTGCCGGCACTGTGTGTGTGTGTGTGTATGTTGTCCCGCCACTGTGTGTGTGTGTTGTGCCGGCACTGTGTGTGTGTGTGTATGTTGTCCCGGCACTGTGTGTGTGTGTTGTGCCGGCACTGTGTGTGTGTGTTGTACCGACACTGTGTGTGTGTGTTGTGCCAGCACTGTGTGTGTGTGTATGTTGTGCCGACACTGTGTGTGTGTGTGTTGTGCCAGCACTGTGTGTTGTGCCAGCACTGTGTGTGTTGTGCCAGCACTGTGTGTGTTGTGCCAGCACTGTGTGTGTGTGTGTGTGTTGTGCCGGCACTGTGTGTGTTGTGTGTGTATGTTGTGACGGCACTGTGTGTGTGTGTTGTGCCGGCACTGTGTGTGTGTGTGTTGTGCCGGCACTGTGTGTGTGTGTTGTACCGACACTGTGTGTGTTGTGCCAGCACTGTGTGTGTGTTGTCCTCTGCCGCCACTGTGTGTGTGTGTTGTGCCAGCACTGTGTGTGTGTGTGTGTGTTGTGCCGGCACTGTGTGTGTGTGTGTTGTGCCAGCACTGTGTGTGTGTTGTGCCAGCACTGTGTGTGTGTGTTGTGCCAGCACTGTGTGTGTGTCTGTTGTACCGGCACTGTGTGTGTGTTGTGCCGGCACTGTGTGTGTGTGTGTTTGTACCGGCACTGTGTGTGTGTGTGTTGTGCCAGCACTGTGTGTGTGTGTGTTGTCCTCTGCCGCCACTGTGTGTGTTGTGCTCTGCTGCCACTGTTGTGTGTCTGTGTGTGTGTGTTGTGTGTCTGTGTGTGTGTTGTCCTCTGCCGCCACTGTGTGTGTTGTGCTCTGCTACCACTGTTGTGTGTCTGTGTGTGTTATGCTCTGCCACCACTGTTGTGTGTCTGTGTGTGTTCTGCTCTGCTGCCACTGTTGTGTGTGTGTGTCTGTGTGTGTGTTATGCTCTGCCCCCACTTTTTGTGTGTGTGTGTGTTGTGCTCTGCCCCCACTGTTGTGTGTGTGTGTTGTGCTCTGCCGCCGCTGTTGTGTGTGTGTGTTGTGCTCTGCCGCCACTGTTGAGGGTGTTGTGCTCTGCCGCCACTGTTGTGTGTGTGTGTGTTGTGCTCTGCCGCCACTGTTGTGTGTGGTGTGTGTTGTGACAGCACTGTGTGTGTGTGTGTGTTGTGACAGCACTGTGTGTGTATGTTGTGCCAGCACTGTGTGTGTGTGTGTGTGTGTGTGTTGTGCCAGCACTGTGTGTGTATTGTGCCAGCACTGTGTGTGTGTGTGTTGTGCCAGCACTGTGTGTGTGTTGTGCCAGCACTGTGTGTGTGTGTCTGTTGTACCGGCACTGTGTGTGTGTGTGTTGTACCGGCACTGTGTGTGTGTGTTGTGCCAGCACTGTGTGTGTGTGTTGTCCTCTGCCGCCACTGTGTGTGTTGTGCTCTGCTGCCACTGTTGTGTGTCTGTGTGTGTTATGCTCTGCCGCCACTGTTGTGTGTCTGTGTGTCTGTGTGTGTGTTATGCTCTGCCCTCACTGTTGTGTGTGTGTTGTGCTCTGCTGCCGCTGTTGTGTGTGTGTTGTGCTCTGCCGCCGCTGTTGTGTGTGTTGTGCTCTGCCGCCACTGTTGTGGGTGTTGTGCTCTGCCGCCACTGTTGTGGGTGTTGTGCTCTGCCGACACTGTTGTGGGTGTCTGTGTGTGTGTGTTCTGCTCTGCTGCCACTGTTGTGTGTGTGTGTGTGTCTGTGTTATGCTCTGCCCCCACTGTTGTGTGTGTGTGTGTGTTGTGCTCTGCCGCCGCTGTTGTGTGTGTGTGGGTGTTGTGCTCTGCCGCCACTGTTGTGGGTGTTGTGCTCTGCCGCCACTGTTGTGTGTGTCTGTGTGTGTGTGTTTCTGCTCTGCTGCCACTGTTGTGTGTGTGTGTGTGTCTGTGTCTGTGTGTGTGTTATGCTCTGCCCCCACTGCTGTGTGTGTGTGTTGTGCTCTGCCCCCACTGTTGTGTGTGTGTGTTGTGCTCAGCCGCCGCTGTTGTGTGTGTGTGTGTTGTGCTCTGCCGCCACTGTTGTGGGTGTTGTGCTCTGCCGCCACTGTTGTGTGTGTGTGTTGTGCTCTGCCGCCACTGTTGTATGTGTGTGTGTGTGTGCTGTGCTCTGCCGCCACTGTTGTGTGTGTGTGTGCGCTCTGCTGCCACTGTTGTATGTGTATGTGTGTGTGCGCTCTGCTGCCACTGTTGTGTGTGTGTGTCTCTGTGTGTGTACGTCTGCTCTGCTCTCCCGCCATTGTGTGTGTGCTGTGCTCTGCCGCCACTCTGTGTGTGTGTGTGCTGTGCTCTGCCACCACTCTGTGTGTGTGTGTCCTGTGCTCTGCCGCCACTGTGTGTGTGTGTGTGTGTGCTGTGCTCTGCCGCCACTGTGTGTGTGTGTGTGCTGTGCTCTGCCGCCACTGTGTGTGTGTGCTGTGCTCTGCCGCCACTGTGTGTGTGTGTGTGCTGTGCTCTGCCGCCACTGTGTGTGTGTGTGTGCTGTGCTCTGCCGCCACTGTGTGTGTGTGTGCTGTGCTCTGCCGCCACTGTGTGTGTGTGCTATGCCGGCACTATGTGTCTGTGTATGTGTGCTGTGCTCTGCCGCCACTGTGTGTGTGTGTGTCTGCTGTGCTCTGCCGCCACTGTATGTCTGTGTGTGCTGTCCTCTCCCGCCACTGTGTGTGTGCTGTGCTCTGCCGCCACTGTGTGTGTGTGCTGTGCTCTGCCGCCACTGTGTGTGTGTGCTCTGCTCTGCCGCTACTGTGTCTGTGTGTGTGTGTCTGCGTGTGCCTGTGCTCTGCCGGCACTGTGTGTGTGTGTGCTGTGCTCTGCCGGCACTGTGTCTGTGTGCTGTGCTCTGCTGCCACTGTGTGTGTGTTTGCTGTGCTCTGTCGGCACTGTTGTGTGTGTGTGTGTGTCTGTGCGTGTGTGTGCTGTGCTCTGCCCCCACTCTTCTGTGTGTGTGTGCTCTTTTCTGCTGTCACTGTGTGTCTGCTCTTCTCTGCTGCAACTGTGTGTGTGCTCTGCTCTGCCGCCACTGTGTGTGTGTGCTCTGCCACCACTTTGTGTGTGTGTGTCTGCTCTGCTGTCCCGCCACTGTCTGTGTGTCTGTGTGTGCGTCTGCGTGTGCTCTGCTCTGCCGACACTGTGTGTGTGTCTGTGTGTGCTCCTAGGTCTCCTAGGTTTTGGACATTTCTGCTATTCGGGACTCTACACAAGCTGAGTGACAGCTGTCATGGTGCCAGACACTTTAGGACTCTCACCTTTCGTCTACTTACATAATCGGGAGTTTCGGATTCTGCCTCTGCTCTCCTCACCCCTCCAGCCGCCCGCCACATCATACTCTGCTACCCACAGAGCCGCCTCTATACTTTGCTACCCACACAGCTGCCTCTATACTCTGCTACTCACACAGCCGCCTCTATACTCTGCTACCCACACAGCCGCCTCTATACTCTGCTACCCACACAGCCGCCTCTATACTCTGCTACCCACACAGCCGCCTCTATACTCTGCTACCCACACCGCCGCCTCTATACTCTGCTACCCACACAGCCGCCTATATACTCTGCTACCCACACAGCCGCCTCTATACTCTGCTACCCACACAGCCGCCGCTATACTCTGCTACCCACACAGCCGCCTCTATACTCTGCTACCCACACAGCCGCCTCTATACTCTACTACCCACACAGCCACCTCTATACTCTGCTACCCACAGAGCCGCCTCTATATTCTGCTACCCACACAGCCGCCTCTATACTCTGCTACCCACACAGCCGCCTCTATACTCTGCTACCCACACAGCCGCCTCTATACTCTGCTACCCACAGAGCCGCCTCTATACTCTGCTACCCACAGAGCCGCCTCTATAGTCTGCTACTCACAGAGCCGCCACTATACTCTGCTACCCACAGAGCCGCCTCTATACTCTGCTACCCACAGAGCCGCCTCTATACTCTGCTACCCACAGAGCTGCCCCTATACTCTGCTACCCACAGAGCCGCCTGTATACACACAATTCCTTTCACCGCGCTCCCGATGCAATTGCATCGGGCCTTTTTACTAGTGATTTATAACAGCCACATTGTCCACCCTTATGAGCTATAACAGCCACACGAGATCACAAAATGTTTCAGTCCCATCACTGGAAAAAGAAAAAAAGAGGAAACAGAGGACAGGGACAGAAAAAAAGTAAGGATAAGCTTTCGAGATTAAGAATTAATAAAACTTCCACCACTAATAATGTGATTAATCTCTCTGATCACATATTATCAGCAGAGGAAAATAAGCTTCTGAATAAGGGGCTGCTTTTTTGTCCCACTAATGAGCCAGAGGATTTTAATCTGTTTATTGATGTGCATCAATTCATAAGGAGACTAACTCTCAAGCGTCATTTTTTATTGAAACCAGGAGAAAATAGCATGGATCATAGTGCGGTTATCCAGTGGCGTAACTTCAGGCCCAGGGGCCCCGATGCGAAAGTTCCAACAGGGCCCCCAATTATTGCAAATCTTTAATAGTAGTAGTCTTTTTCTATGGGCCATAGGGACTTTTGCGGCCCCCCTAGGCTACAGGGCCCGGGTGCGATCGCAACCCCTGCACCTATTGTAGTTACGCCCCTGCGGTTATCCCTCAAAACAACCATTCACTTAGAGCTAAATCCACCTTCTACCCCTTAGAAAGCAGGGGCCATATATTAGAAACCTTCCAGGACCAGTTATTGGGTGATCTTAAAAAAGAGAAACTTGCAATAAAGAAATCTAATAACTCTTGTAATAAAGAAAATTTGACAAGAAAAGAGGCAATGGTACTAAAAAAACTGAGAGATAATAAGACAATAACAATAAGGGCAGCAGATAAAGGAGGGGCCATAGTCATACAAAATAGAAAAGACTACATTAAAGAAGCATTAAGATTACTCTCAGACACTAAATACTACGAAACAATAGAACAAGATCCATATCCGGAGCTTGTTAGAACATATAACTATGGCATCAGTGAGGCATATGAAAGAGGGACTATCACAGCAACCCTAAAAAAGTTCCTAATTAAAAAACAACCACCGATCCCCTTTTTTTACCACCTGCCCAAAGTGCATAAAGATCTCAATAATCCTCCTGGAAGGCCCATTATATCGGGCATCGATTCCCTCTCTAGCAACATTGCTGAATTGATTGATAAAAAATTGCAAAAGTATGTGTTTGAGATGGAGAGCTACACTAAGATTCCACTGAGATAATAAAGCTGCTGAAAGGGATTGTATGGAAAATATCTTACACCTTAGTGACCATGGATGTGTCCTCTTTATATACCAATATTGAACATAGATTGGGACTACTATGCATTGAATATTTTTTTAAACAAGATGAGAATATGGAGGATGACATGATGAATTTCATACTGAAAAATCTGGAGTTTATACTAACTAACAATTTTTTTACTTTCAATGGGACTATGTATCACCAGAAGTTCGGGACCGCGATGGGTTCTAAGACTGCATGCTCCTATGCCAACTTAGTGATGGGTCTGTTTGAGAAAATACACATTTATGAGAATACTCACTGTGGTGGGATAGTAACATACAAAAGATATATAGATGATTTATTCTTAATCTGGGATACTGAGGAAGGTGATTTGGGAAAATTCTTGGAGGAAATAAAGAATAATAAGCGGGGTTTCAGCTTTGAGATCACCACTAACGAATGTCATATTAATTTTCTAGATTTATCTATATATATAGAACAGGGCAAGATCTACACGAAAACGTTCTTTAAACCCACCGACAGGAACTCATATATAAATTATAAAAGTGGACATCATAAAAAATGGCTAAATAATATTCCGGCAAGCCAGTTTAGGAGAATAAAAAAGAATTGCTCTTCCCAGCAAGATTACACTGTACAATCAGGGATATTAAAAAACAGATTTATAGAAAGGGGCTACCCGAAAGGCTTAATCGACAGAGCACAGGCATATTATGGGGAAACACCCCAAGAGACATTGTTGCAACCAAGAGTGATAACGGCCACAAATGATAAACAGAAATGGAATTTTATCACAACGTATAATAAATACCATAAAAAAATAAGAGAATGCATAGAAAGACACTGGCACGTATTAGAAAGGGATCCGGTATTAAGCAAAGTTATACCAAAAAAAACGGGGCTGGTGTTCAGGAGGGCTCCCAATCTGAAAGGGAAATTAGCCCCAGTCGTCTCAAACAAGATACAAGCACACTGAATGGAGAGATAACACAAAAAGGGTCCACAAGGTGTAATAAAAGCAGATGCTTATGTTGCAGAAGCTTACAGCAAAGAACCCAATTTACCTCAGCAAGAAGTGGTGAAACCTTTCAGATTAAATATGGAATGAATTGTACCACTAAATATGTGATATACTTGTTGGAATGTCCTTGCAACCTACAATATATAGGAAGGACCATTAGGGCACTACATGAGAGGCTTAACAAGCATCGTTCTAACATAAAAAACGGCTACAGGGCACATGGAGTATCGTGTCATTTTGACATATACCATAATACAGACCATACACATATGAAGATTACCCCTATAGATCACATACCTGAGCACATCACTAATAGATTTGAGACGCTGAAAAGGAGGGAAAAATTTTGGATGTTTAAATTGGGAACACTGAAACCTATAGGTTTAAACTTGGTATCTGAACTAATATAAGAGTGGAACATCTAGCCTTTCCACACAAATAACCATTGTTATATGATTAACTTTTTTTATGTTTTGCACTTTCCTAGACAGTCACACATCTTGCACAATCACTTTTTGTATAACTATTTATTAATAACCATTTTTATATGACAACTTTTTATATATATATTTTTTATATAATGCTATATATTTACATTACATAGCCACTTTTTGATAACTATTTAATCATTTAGGACTGTTTTACACCTGCTTATGGTGCCTTCACTATTATATGATAGATTAACACAACACATTTGCACCCCCTTCTTCATGCTTATATTCTTTAGCAACTTCAAAAAAAACTCCTTTGGTTTGTGCACTATCATTTCCACAAATCTTCCTTACTGTGCTCTAGGGATTTTGAGACGAGATTAGTTGGTTGTAAATACTGGCATACTTTGGTCATAGAGTGATGGAATTAAACTGTTTGCTTGCATCGCACAAAATAGTGGTCTTTATGCCCCTAGCGGTGGAAGCTGATGCCCACTGATCTCTGAGACTTGGTCCTTGCTTATTGTCATCCTCCTGTTAGACGCCAATGTGTGGCTGAATGAGTTCCTTGTGACAAGAACTTGTGCAGTGGCTGCGTGTAATGTGCAACCTGGCGGCAGATATATCCCAATGTGGATCATTAATACATAGGGAGATCTGGATACAGGCTCCTGGATGAGGAAACCCAGAGGCTTGTAATCAACAAACACATCTCTTGTGAGAGTATAATTCACTGATCCTTGGTTGGATCATATTGACATATGCACCCTTATGATTTAGGCGTATATATGCTTTGCCAATTAAAAAAGGACTTCTTAGGTTGTGTACTACTACATTCACATATCCCCTTTACTGTGCTCTGAGGAGTGAAAACTTAGGCGAACTCGCTGTAAGTACTTACATATTTCTGGTATAAAGGAATGGATTCTCAATGATTGCTTGCACCGCACAGAATGGTGGTTTATGCCCCTAGCGGTGGAAGTTTATGCTCACTGAACGCTGGTACCTAGCTTTTACTGGTTGTCTTGGTAATATCCTCCTGTCAAACGCCACCTTGTGGCTGAATGAGAGTCTGGTGACAATAAATTTGTTTGTAATAGTTAAGTGTGATTTGGAACCTTGCTGAGAATATATCCTGGTGTAGATCATTTATTTATTTATAACACATATACAGATCTCGATGTAGTCTAGTTTGAGGAGTAGAACCTATGGATTCTTGGTCAACAACAGTTGTCTTTGTGTGTTGCTCCACACGCACATATGTATATTTCTAGGTTGAATTGTGCCCTTGTGACCTTTGTTTCTATCTTTAGTCCCATTGGAACATTTTACATCTTTGATCCACTGATTCGGTCCTTGGAAATAAGGGAGATATGATTTTCACATCAGGTTTTAAACAAGTCCCTTTGTTCCCTTGCTCCTCTCTTTTTTAGAATCACATTGATTGAAAAATTGATTTTTTATTGTTCCATTTCGAGATGTTAGTTGTCAGCATCCGCAATATGTATTTTACATTATTTGGCTTGTATTTTAGATATAACACGCCCCTCAGTAGAGAATTTTTACCAAATAAATAAGCTTTTATATCTCAAATGAGTGGGATGTGCTAAACTGGCTTCGCTAAAAACACAGCCCTTGTCACCACTGATTGAGTGGTTTGGCACACTAATGCTTCTGTTACTGTTGAACACCCGTGTGAAAGAGTTCTATCCCCCAAAGAAAGGGTATTGCCGTTTTACATGAAGTTCGTTTGCCACAGCGACTTTTTACAGACGTTTTATTAGCTTTTCCGCTCAGAATTTTTACTGTTTTTTTGCATGCTAGTGTTTGATCAATTTTTATATTGTTTTTATGAAATGTTGTAATGGATTATGTATCTCAATGATGTTTTAAAGAAAATTGCGCCAAAACTGTTAACCCTTCCCTTTATGCTGACGTTTTTCACGTCATCAGGGGAGGGGACTCACTTTTAATTGTTGTCTAGTGTTTGCTATATATATGGGGGTGTTGTGGGGCGATGGTATCCCTGAGGAAGGTGCCAGGAGGGCACTGAAACGCGTAGGATGCAATAAAGGATTTGAATGTACCACATCTGATCGTGAGTTTCTTCCTTGGAATAAGTGGATTCTGGCAGCGTGGACTGATGAACACCGTTTTCCTTCCCAATACTCCTGTGTGATTCCACGTGCAAGTGGTCGGTGGGAGTCCAGCAGCAGCCATCTGGATAAAACCCTACATGTCTTTATACCAGTTGTGGGTGTCACAACTGAAATAGGTGAGTGGTTCCCTTATACCACCGTATTGTTAGTGTCTGAGTGATAAGGCACTATTGCGCCTCTTGTTCCCCTTCCCCTTTTTTTTCTTTCACACGATCATCCCTGATGGACTATAACAGCCACATTTCCACCCTCATGAACTATAGCCTCCACACAGTCTTCCCTTAGGAATCATAACTGTTGCATTGTCCTCCCTTATGAACCATAAGCTGTACACTGTCAGCTCCTATGAATGATAATCACCACAGTGTCCACCTTTTGAATTATAACCGCCATACTGTCCTCTCTAATAAACTATGTCATCTATACTGTTTCCCCTCACCATTCTCCTATCTCTAAACCGCTGTCCCTCACACTCTTCCCTCTTTTCACACTGTACCCTTACATTTTTCCTACTTCATGCTGCCAACTTTTCACCCTATCTCTGAAAGCTGTAAATACAACTGAATGTCTCAGACAGGGAGCCGGTGATATACCGCTTCTCCGAGTTGGATGTTAGTTTTGCAACCAGTTGGGATACCAACTGAATCCCATTACTGGGGGTGAAAAATGTCACACCCAATGAGACAACTCGAGTGCCCACCTGGGATGCTTACCATGTGTGGGATTCAACTGTGAATGCTGAGGTTCCTCTGGATTATTCCCATACCAGCAATGCTCTTGGCCCCACATTCTGCAGGGAAGTCTATAAACATATGAATTCACATATGGTGCCAGTGTCAATGTGCTGAAAAATGCTTTCAGCCTCCCTCCAATCTGTAGGTGATTTGTAAGGTATCATGTAAATTTTCTCGTAATGATGCACAGTTTAATGCTCCCATAATATCTGCCATGATCAAGGATTTCAGGAATGTCTGTAAGCCTGGTTGCTTCACTTATTATCATCATGTACTGCAATCTGTCCTGAACCTTGCGATCATTAAACATGTAGGATAAGTGGCTGTGTTCACTGCTATATGTCACCCTATAACCTCATAACAAAAGTTTTTCTGTTGGATCAGAGACTTCCAGTAAAGTTCTGTAACCTCAGAGGAGACACATTATTATTCTAGGAACCAGAATGACTAAGACTCCGGAGGCCCCGGCAGATGAGGTGTAATCCTAGCCAGTGACCTGTGAAATGGAAGCCTCAGAGCCTCCTCATGACACAAACTGATTATTGTATTAGTCTGTGAGTAAAACATAGCAGATAACGAGAAATCCAAAGAGTTCGATGCACAGGACACGGTCAGTAAACATGTAAGATTAAAGCATTATAGTGAAGAAGAGGTCGAATGTGACTACAGTATATCAGCAGGGGTTCGATTCAAATTTTTAACCCCACCTGGAAAGAAGGGGATACCATAGGTGTAATTTACCACAAAAAATAATAATTACAATACATAAAGTGCTTTCTAAAGTGGATATTTATAGTGCTCCTTAATACATATTGGAAAAGACATAGTGCTCCCAACGATGAATAATTAATACACTACCACCTCATCCCATCTTGGAAAGTGGTAAAGCATTACTTTGGGCAGTCGACCATTGCACTCAAGCAAGGTGCAGCTTTGCCTTGATTAAAAAGGGAAGGCTATGTGAATCCTATTCATTGTGCAGGACAGCCAGTGGTTCGGAGGTGTTTAGTGATTGGAGGCTGGTGTCCTGCACTATTAATGCCTTACCTTTTAATCAAGGCAAAGCTGCACCTTGCATGAGTGCAATGGTCGACTGACCAAAGTAATACTGTAGAAAGGAAACATTTTTGATTTAGTGGCTAGGATTTAGTGGCTAGGACTTGTGATAAGTGGGGACCCATGAAGTGGATCACAAACTTACGTGTTTTGGACCATTCATCCATACAGTGATCATGGCTTGAGATCAAGCTGAAGGCCATTAAAAAAGAAAAAAAAAGTCAGGGGGCCAGATAAATAGAGATATAGAGATTGGTGAGAAGAGATATTCTATAATTGATACTATCTTCAATCATTGTCACATCTTGTTAGTAGGTGGAATGACTTTGTAGGCAATGTCCACAGCGAAACAAGGAGAAGACTTGAGGCCACGTCACACGCTTCAATCTTGTGAACGATATCGCCTGGAAAGTCAAATGGTCGAGATCACTAGAACAATTTATTGATATCGTTTGTGAGCATAAATCTCGTTAACGATGTTACATTTGGCAATGCACCAGCGATCGGGCGCACTTCTCAGCGATCAGGAATAGGCGAAGTCAAGAATTATTATTATTATTTATTTATATAGCGCCATTGGTTCCATGGCGCTTTACATAAGGAGTGGGGTAACAAGGACAGGTACAGTACATATGAGCAGTCAATGCTTGCTGATACACGACGGGAGAGGATCCTGTCCACGAGGGCTCACAGTCTACGGGGGTGGGGGACGACACGATAGGGGGGGGGGAAGCGCCAAGCGGTTGGTGGAGCGGCGCTGAATGAGATGGTTTGAGAGGTGTCACGCAGCACGATGCAGGAGGTTGAACGCAGGTTAATTGAACGATGAACGACGGATTTCAGGTCAGGATCACAAATCTGCAATGAGCAATCAAACGATTTTTCATCAGAAAATCATTCATTTACATGCAAAGACGCACAAATGATATCACTTAACCGATCAAAAATCCTGGTCACTTAAGCAATATCGTTCACAACATTGAAGCGTCTGACATGGCCTTAGGTCTCCTAGTTGAGAATGTCAATGGCACAGGCAACTGGCACTTCTTATCTCCAGTTTCTGGAACTGACCTTGACTTTCACAACCTGCAGAGATCCAAACCAGAACTTCACTTTAAATTCATTGGCAGATCCAATTTGTTCCCCTCAGATCACTCCTTGATTGGCTAGATTGACCCGATTAATATAGTTTTCAGATTCAGCCCCTGACATGTCTGCCTGGTTCTGAATAAATTCTGCATCTTCCCACTGATTTGACTTCTTGATTTGTTTTCTTTATCATCATTTATTCCTTCTAAAGTGACAGACTCCAACCATAATCTTTGATCTGAAGACGAAAATGAAAGCAGGATTTTGAGTCGCCTTCGAATGTCGATTGTCACCTGATATTTGTGTATTCTCCGCTGGTAATTGCGTTCTGTACAGTGTCTTCATTTATCTGACATCATTGCAGGGACTTACTATTTTAGGATGATTTTCTTGACTGTAGGAAATGTCATCTTAATATCATAGAAGATAAAAGAGAGGTCACTCTTATAGATATAGAGCTTTGTGTACTCTACTTAGTTATGAAATTATAGATCTACAGATGAACCTAAGGTTAACCTGATAAATAATGCACCAACCTTTTTACCTTTCGCTTAAAGGGGTTGTACTAGCTTGAGGTCACTCTGTGACTATTTTATATATCCAGGTCACACATGAATAATGCTCAGAAAGTATTAGGGCTTTCCCACATATTATATTACTCATACTAAGTTGGTTTTGGAGAGTTTCTATACCAAAAATTCAATTGCACAATTTAAACTGCTTTTCTTAAAGATGCTTTCATTACTTCATCTGCAATTTTAATGCTTTTTGATGAAGTAATAAAAGCATCTTTAAGAAAAGCAGTTTAAATTGTGCAATTGAATTTTTGGTATAGAAACTCTCCAAAACCAACTTAGTATAAGTAATACACTCTATGTGACTGCAGACTTGTGATTCCTTACAGCATTCATAGAGTGCACAGTCAGGATACTCCTGTGCTAGTGTGCACTGTCAGGATTCTCCTGTGCTAGTGCACACTGTCAGGATTCACCTGTTCTAGTGCGCACTGTCAAGATTCTCCTGTACTAATGCATACTGTCAGGATACTCCTGTGCTAGTGCGCACTGTCAATATTCTCCTATGCTAGTTCGCAGTGTCAGGATTCTTCTGTGCTAGTGTGCACTGTCAGGATTCTCCTGTACTATAGCTCACTGTCAGGAATCTCCTATGATAGTGCGCACTGTCATGATTCTCCTATGCTAGTGCGCACTGTCATGATTCTCCTATGCTAGTGCGCACGGTTAGGATTCTCCTGTGCTAGTGTGCACGGTTAGGATTCTCCTGTGCTACTGCGCACTGTCAGGATTCTCCTGTGCTAATGCATACTGTCAGGATTCTCCTGTACTAATGCATACTGTCAGGATACTCCTGTGCTAGTGCGCACTGTCAAGATTCTCCTATGCTAGCTCGAGGTGTCAGGATTCTCCTGAGCTAGTGTGCACTGTCAGGATTCTCCTGTACTAATGCGCACTGTCAGGATACTCCTGGGCTAGTGCGCACTGTCAGGATTTTCCTGTTCTAGTGCGCACTGGCAGAAATCTCCTATGCTAGTGCGCACTGTCAGGATTCTCCTGTGCACTGTAAGGATTCTCCTGTGCTAGTGCACACTGTCAGGATTCTCCTGTGCTAGTGTGCACTGTTAGGATTCTCCTGTGCTATTGCGCACTGTCAGGATTCTCCTGTGCTAATGCGCACTGTCAGGATACTCCTGTGCTAGTGCGCACTGTCAGGATACTCCTGTGCTAGTGCGCACTGTCAGGATACTCCTGTGCTAGTGCGCACTGTCAGGATTTTCCTGTTCTAGTGGGCACTGGCAGGAATCTTCTGTGCTAGTGCGCACTGTCATGATTCTCCTGTGCTAGTGCGCACTGTCAGGATTCTCCTGTGCTAGTGCACACTGTAAAGATTTTCCTGTGCTAGTGCGCACTGTCAGGATTCTCCTGTGCACTGTAAGGATTCTCCTGTGCTAGTGCACACTGTCAGGATTCTCCTGTGCTAGTGTGCACTGTTAGGATTCTCCTGTGCTATTGCGCACTGTCAGGATTCTCCTGTGCTAATGCGCACTGTCATGATTCTCCTGTGCTAGTGCGCACTGTCAGGATTCTCCTGTGCTAGTGCGCACTGTCATGATTCTCCTGTGCTAGTGCGCACTGTCAGGATTCTCCTATGCTAGTGTGCACTGTAAAGATTTTCCTGTGCTAGTGCACACTGTCAGGATTCTCCTGTACTAGTGCACACTGTCAGGATTCTCCTGTGCTAGTGTGTACTGTAAGGATTCTCCTGTTCTAGTGCGCACTGTCAGGATTCTCCTGTGCTGGTTCCTGGATTGGGCAGGCGGGTATGCGATTTGCATACATAGTGTTATGTACCTACTAGACATGCAAGGCTAGACAAGGCTAGTCTGAATGTGACCGGAGGTCATTTATAATAAGGGGAACGTGTGGGGCCATCTTCTTAGTGCAGGGACCACAGCAAAGGACAATTATTTTGTCATGGCCACAGCATAGGACTGATTTAGTTCAAAATGTCTTGGAAATATAACAACGTAATCAGCAAAGTATATTTGCCTTAAAATGATAATGGTAATAAGAAATAAAACCCATAAATATAAAACTCCTGCAGTTTTATTGTAAGAATAATTATGGCTCATTAAATGTGAAGATGAAAAAAAACCTACTTTTTCATTAACGCTACTTCTAATCATAGGGATCTAATTGTGGAGCAGATTAGTGCATACTGTGTCATTGTCATGTTCAATGTCTGGGAGCTCCGGAGTTCCCCCTAGTGGTAACAACAACGTTCAGCATCTTCTGTCGGAGATGAGAATCTGCAAGGTTTAGTGGATTCTACTGTCATATAAAAGAGAAAGGTAGAACAGAAAGTGATGGAGGAAGATAAATCGATGGATTGCCTTCATATATTAAGGAAGTCTGCCCATTCCCTATATAATAAGCCCAGTCAGCCATCAAACAAATGGGATTCATCACTCACCGCACTCATGGCTTTGGCCAGTCTCACTCGGTCCACACTTGTTACATTAAGGCTGGCTTCACACTTGCAGATGCATCTGCAGCGTTTTGCAGATGCATCTGCAAGTATCAGCGTGCAGACAGCGGCCGTGGTGTGAATGCTCTCATTCATTCCTATATGTGAGCCGTAAGCAGGCGTATGCCTGCTTACAGATCACACTCTCCCGCCCGCACTATGGACGCGAGATGTTGCGTCCAAGGTGCGGGGCGGGAGTGTGTGATCTGTCAGCAGGCATACGCCTGCTTACGGCTCACATATAGGAATGAATGAGAGCATTCAGACCGCGGTGCGCCCTATTATAAACATAGGGACCGCGGTCTGCATGCTGATACTTGCAGATGCATCTGCAAAACGCTGCAGATGCATCTGCAAGTGTGAAGGCAGCCTAACTCACATTTCACTTCTTCAGTCTCAACTGATTAAGACAGAGGAGTAAAAGAGAGATTGGCCAGAGAAAGATATACAGTAGATGTAGACTGAGATAGACAGACAGACAGACAGACAGACAGACAGATAGATAGATAGATAGATAGATAGATAGATAGATAGACCAAAAGGAAACTGCAGCACACCTTTCTTGAGGTTTATGATGTCTTTATTTGGCCTTCAGGACAGATGGCAACGTTTCAGTTTCAAGCACCCTTCCTCCAGCACCTATACACTGGGTTGCTGGGCTTTTTATCAAACCTCATTTGCATATTAATTACAACTCATTAACAAAACTTTTTACAAAAGCGATCAATGTGTATTTTCAATATTACATCTAACACCTCCAATCCAGTGATCACATTGATCGCTTTTGTAAAAAGTTTTGTTAATGAGTTGTAATTAATATGCAAATGAGGTTTAATTTTCTATCTCTTTACCCCATATCACCACACCATACCATCAATGTTTGTGTTCCAATAGTCTTGGAGGGATCTATCCACTGTGGGTTAGTGTCACACCAATAACGGAGGTTTTGCTTGTTAACTTCATTATTCACTAAAACGTTTGCCTCATCCCTCATCTGAAGGCAATTGTCTATGCTGTGAAGATACGAGATGTGCAGCATCTGAAACAACGGATACTGGAAGCCTGTGCTAGCATTTCTTCTGCGGTGTTGCTATCAGTGTGTCAGTGGGAGAAGAGGGTTGTATTGACAATCTAGGACAATGAGCCGCACTTTGATCACATTTTATAAGAGGTCATAAACCTGTAAATAACTCATGAAAGAATAAAGTTATGTTAAAACCAAGCACACCATTATTTTTCTTATGAAATTCTCAATATGTTTGATGTGTCACATGACCCTCTTCCCATTGAAAAAAAAAAAGTTGGATCCAAAATGGCTGACTTCAAAGTGGCCGCCATGGTCACCACCTATCTGGAAAAGTGTTCCCCCTCCCATATACTAATGTGCCACAAACAGGAAGTTGATATCACCAACCATTCCCATTTTATTTAGGTGCATCCATATAAATAGCCCACCCTGTATATATAGGAAGAAAGAGATGTAAAGATATAGGTACAATATCATCTACAAATAGTAAATAGATAAATATTGAGATAGATACAGGTGGACACAGATAGATACATGTATAGACATATGTGTGTATGTATGTATATATACATATATACTAGATGGCGGCCCGATTCTAAAGAATCGCGAGTCTAGAATCCATCAGAGGAGCGGCGCGCGGCACGACGCCATATTGGAAATCCAGGGATGACTTCGGGATTTCAAATATGGCGACTCGGCTCGCAGCGCTATTCTGATTGGTCGGCGGGAGCGAACGCCGTCCAATCAGAATAGTGCCGGGAGCGGCGCGGCAAAAATGAAATACAGTGACGTCACTAAGTTTAAAATATGGCGCCTCGGCTCACGCCGCTATTCTGATTGGTTGGCGGTCGCTAACGGCAACCAATCAGAATAGCGCCGCGCGGCGAAGCAGCATATTAAAAATCCCGAAGTCATCCCTGGATTGTAAATATGGCACCGTGCTGCGAGGCGCTGTTCTGATTGGTCGCTGGGGACTGGCGGAGGAGCGCCGCACAGCGCGGCGGCATATGTGAGATGCATGGAGGACTTTGTATTTCAAATATGGCGCCGTGGCGCCCTTCTGATTTGCCGGGAGCGGCTGGCGGCGACCAATCAGAATAGCGGCGCGCGCTATGCTGCCATATTTGAAATACACTGAGTACAGTGTATTTGAAGTATGGCGCCATACAGCGCGCCACTATTCTGAGCGAGCGACCAATCAGAATGGCGGCGGCGGTACCGGGCAAATCCCGGATATGCCCGGCACGGAGATCCCCGGCTCGCTCCGACGGCGCGAGGTAGCCGGGAGCCGAGGTCGGCTCCCGGCTACCTCGTGGCAGCTCTGCCGGAGCGTGGATCCACGAGCCGAGCTCTGGTTTGCTCGCAGATCCACGCGCCGGTGGAGCGGCCCGAGGTAGCTGGGAGGCGAGG